>JAXQQM020085189.1:0-274665 GCA_034641835.2 Pinus albicaulis | reverse complement strand
GAATAAAACCTTTGTAAAATGCTGCCCAGGCACGTCGCGCCTATATCCAGGCACGTCACGCCGCCTCTGACAGCAAATTTTTGAATTTTCGCCCAACTTTCTTGCTTGTTTGATGCTGGATGCGAATGGGATTTTGACTCTAGCCTTTTTGAAAGTGAATTTCCCACTCTTATATTTCAAACTTATATCGTTTTTCAAAAAAAACAATATCAACAGTCATTCTATTTTTAAAAGGTAAAATAGAACCGTGGTTTGGCTTCTTCTGCGGAGTTTTTGTGTTTGAAAAACCTTCGGATTTTTTAACTTTGGTACGTTCAAACTTGCTTTGGAGATTTGCCAATCATTTGATCACATGTAGATTTCGGATATTAGCACGGGTGTGGGGTGGAGAACCTCCGGCTTTTTCTTTGGTGGACTTTTCAATCACTAACCTTTAGACCCTGAAACAAAACTCCATAATCTTGGGACTATTTTTGCCACTGTGTCTAATGGTACAGGTATCAGTGGATGCATTCTTTATGACCTGCAATGTTCTCCAAAGAGGGGCATTTTTTACTATAATCCCCTGCTTGACAACTCATCATGCCACAACTCTGCCACTGTTTATTTAATACTGTGTCTTTGTGCTAAGTCTGCCCTTTGGAATGATGACAACCGTGTTTGTTTTAAGACTTATAAACAGTGGCAATTTCATCAAAACCAAACTCTTCTGCCTATTCACAAGATTGTATACCCATTTGCCTCTTTAAAAAAAAACAAACCTGTAGAATATGAAAACAGGGCTTTTTGATACATGGTCCTTACTTTGTTTTGATCAGTGTGTCGAACCCCTTTTTGTCAATGGAAACACTTCATGACTGAGCTGTGTTCACTGTTTTCCTCTCTTGGCGACTGTTAGCAAAGAAGGGCTATTCATAATGCACCAAAACATTTGAAAGCTGTAAACACCATTTCTTGAAAGGCACTTCTCTGGCCCTTTGGTATAGGACATTGTTTTGTTTCTTGACCTTTCCTCAAGGAAACAGTCCTCTTTTTGGTATCAGTGGCGCACATATATTCAATATTGTCTTTTTCCTACTGTAGGTATAGCCTGACAGATAATTCTTTGAAAATAGGAGTACCAATACCTTTACATTATCAGCACTGTCTTTCATCTGTGTAATGACCTTGATTCAGTCTTTGGTATCCTTCCACTGTTCTCTTATATCAATCAGTTTCAACAACCTGCAGTAGCTTTGGCCCTCTACTCATGTATGGGGGAAGCTCTTCATCAGATAAGGTGTCCGGAGACTTTTTGACCGCTATGTTTGACACAGCCTTTCTCTGAATGTGATGGTAAGTAAACTTCTTGAAAAACACCAATCTTAGCATCTTTTCTTGCAATCATCACTGTGTTTTTAGAAGAAAACCCTAGCCAGAGTAATACTGTCTCCCTGCATTGTCCTAAGGGTGAATTAGACATTTGGCTTGTTCATCTCATGATTGATTATTTTAACAAACAACCTTTGTGACTATGAAGGCCAGTGCTTCCTTGAAAAAACCAAGCACTTTCTCCTGCATGTGTAATGGCATTGGTTATCATCTGTTCTATTTGATCTTGTGGATAGATAGGGTCCTTATGCTTTGGAATGTTCACTGATGACAGGCATTCTTCATTTCATCAATTCACATGATTCTGAAAGTTTGAGATGAGCTCCTTTATCAAAACAGACTTTCCTTTCTTTTGAGCTAGCATATCGCAAGCTCTATTCCTGTTATGATCATCAATTACATTTATGAAACCTGAAGATATTGTTTCATTGTTTCAGTAAAGGCAAACCTGGACTTTTGCAACCTTCTGAGTCAAAACTGGCCTGCGCCCTCTGCTTGTGGATGAAGGAGGCGCCCTAACCCTCTGCTTGTAAATGAAGGAGGTTCTAGGCCTTGACAATTTACCATTTTGCTGAGACAGTGGCGACCCTTCCTTACTGTGATTTTCATGCTGAAAAGAGCTGTAAGGTCCTGATGAGAACCTTTTGTTTTGCAGCTTCATCTCAGGCTCACAATACATTTAGAAGCAGTTGTTCCTCTAAGTGTGGATCAAGCAATTCCTCCTGAGATGAAATATATTTCCTGTCTTTGTAGAACCATAGAACACAGTGAAAAACCTACTAGTCAGCTTGAGATTGGGCTTTATGCAGTGCTGAGACCTAGAGAATATGAGTGGCGCGACTTAAGGTTGTTTGTCAATTTCATTTGCAAAGTAGGGGATCAGTCATGGTAGGTCTGCTGCAGATGGAGGCTTTTTTGGCTTTTTGATGATTTCCAAAGGTGAAAAGTCCTAAACGCCACTTCCTAACATAGGGTAGACTTTTGAAATAGATGTGGATTTGCCTTTTAAGGCTGATGGGCAGGTCAATAAGGTTGAAGCTAGATAGGATTTTGATATGAGGTTTTTGATGTTGCCAGGGATGGACTGAATAGGTAGAAAGGTAAAAAAAGTTTTGGGAGGGTTTTCTGGATGACATATTGACATAAGGAAATCAGTTTCTAGAAAACTCAGCTGAAGATATAGTCATCACTAACATGTAAAAAATACTGATGGCTAACAGAAGAAACCAGAGCGTCAAGGCGTCCTTCCAGTGGGAGCTAGAGAAGAACTTTTTTATATAATTCTAGGAAGTTGTATCTTTCATTTCAATTGCGGCTGAAGATTAAAGAATTTATAAGAAAAGCGTTCGGTGTTTTTTGACCCAAAGGGGGTTTTCCACCTAAAATTTGTGTGCCTATTGTGTTCTATTGTTTATTGTTGTTACTGGATAAACATCAAGAATAATTCAAGATTAACTAATGCTCTGAAAATATTTAAAAAGTGTTAATTGATAAGAAATACTAATTCACCCCACCTCGCAGTATTTCCAACAACCATTGGGGGCGTCGCGGGGCTAGCATCCCGCCCATGATCCCGGCCACGGCATGGTGACCAGGGCTGGGGCTAGACCCTGGTCCCCACACCCCAAACACCAAAACATTATAACATAAATTATGTCACCACCACTATATGTTAAGTATCAAATGCGTGGTGAAATGGTAAAGCAATTTTTTGTTGGCGGTGAGGTCTTGTGTTCGACCCCCATGAGATGCGCTTTGACCCTTACTATAATTTTGGTGGCCCTCGAGCTCCCACATGGTGGCCCCTGGCTAGGCCACATGGCAGCCTACGATTGGCCATCATGAAACCCAATCAAAATTTTCCATTTCAAACCAACCAGGTAGTGCCACTTAGCACGATCTCATTCGTCGGAGGAAATCCATTGACCTGGTCAACCTTGCATGCTCAGTCAACATTATGGACTGCTAACTGGACTATCCCTATGCTTTTTTTTCAAAAATTTGTTTGTTTGACAAAGTGGATAGAACGCGTTTCTGGGAGCATACGATGTCGGTTTTCCATTAAACGAGTTGTGTCGGATTCAGAACGACGAGATCTACGTGGACTTTCAGGCTCCACACCATTCCAACATCTTTCATTTTTTAGCATAATTTTGAGCACCTGATTAATGGGCACAGATGTTAGTTTTAAATTCCTTCGCAGATGTGGAGATTTACGTTCTTTAAACCCATTATTACACATGCAGTTTCTTCAACATCAACATTATTAGCTGGCATAAAGGATACCTTATAATTATTTATTCACTAGTTATAGTATGCATTGCAACCTTGTCGTTATTTGAATTTAATTTCATTATGAGTTTTATCACAATTAAAGTCATTTGATATTAGGTCTTGATGTTACGAATGTATTGTATTTTTTATAATTTAATTGGTTTTCTAGGTTTTGGTTAAAACATGTCTAAATGGTTTGGTTCTGGTTAATATGAGATTATTCTTTTGCTATTGTTTTTATAATAAATTTTATTTTATTTTTTTATTTTTTTGGCATATAGGCTATTGGATTAATGGTGAATGAGTTTTATGTCAAAACACTTCATTCTAAAAGGTCACTAGTTCAAATCCATGTGGGTGTTTACCCCATAAATAAATTATTTTTTATTAAATTTTGTTTTTTTTGTGAATATAGAAGTGTAAATATTACCAATATATATCCATGTTAAACCCAGATTTATCAAGTGTAGAGAGGGATCAAATCTCTTGAAGTGTAAACCTTCTCTTTTAAAAAGTGAAACATGAAGAAAGATTAGCACAGCTAGAGATTTGATCCCTCATGACACTTGATAAGTCTCGTTGAGCCGAAAGCGCTCTCCAACCTAGTGTTAGCCCCCTATGAATTTTTTGACAAGAAAACAGGGGGCTAAGTTGTTTTCTGAGCTTTCAAGGAATGCATTTCCCCTGAAAACACATCATCCTTAAACCTCTTTATGCCCTCTGCCTATTGATCTCCCCTCTGCTGATCTCCACCATAAGCCTCTCTGAATTGGAAAAAATGTTGCTCAAAAAAGTCTTCATTGACCCTTGTACCCTTGCAAATTACCCCATTGTAACCCATGTTTTCCCCTCTAATCCCCTTTAAACCCTCCATGCAACCCCTGTTTGGTCTAATGCCCCTTTTCCCATCTATCGTTACCTCCCCCTGGCCTTGATTTGCTTTAAACATGGGCCAAAATCCTTGTTTCCCACATAGTCTGGGTCTCAGCCCCTTTCGGCCTAGCCCCCTCAGCCTTTTCCTCCACGTGACCTGGTCGCTAGAACCGAGCGCTAGCCTAAAAAGAGCTTATCTCATATGATTCATCGGGCGCGTTTATAGCCGTTGATCTAAACAGAATGGACGGCGATCGCCGCCCTCGCCCCATCCTTTGCGCCCGTTGTTCATCACCGTTCATCGCATCTTAACTGTTCGTTTACCTACAGATCCGACGGTTCGGAGTTTACTCGCCTCGGTGGTCCCCGCGCACTATTCAAAAACCATCTGGTTTCTATCTCACCGCCTTTCAAAGGTAGGCGGTATTTTCCGATGAGCCAGCAATTCCACTCATCGCGCGACCCGTGGCAGCGGCACTATTTCAAAACCGCCTGCTCATCGCGCGTTAACGTTCGGCACATGATATAGAGCGATATGCATATCAGCCGTCTGATCTGGGGCACCTCATCCAACGGTTTTCGCTCCACGAAGCTGCGCGCAGGTTAATCCATGGCCACCGTACCCTGGCCCACTATCCATCGCCCTCCGACATTTTTTCCACCGTCGATCTCCATTGAGATCGGACGGTCCAAATCTGACCACACGCCCGCCCTTGACCCCGTACCACCACGTCACCGTTCCACGTGTTCCATCGTATAATCGCCCGTCCATCCATATATATTCATTCAAAAGGTCAAAATTAAGGTTTTCACGTAAAATTTCTCTGAATTCCGCCAACCTTCCCACCAGAGCACTTCTCCACCATTCCTCTGCGTTTTTCGCCATTCGTCCGCAGTCCCACTGTCATCCTCGCAGTCATCCACACCATCCGACCCCATGCATGGTTTTCCTAACAGTTTTCGTATTTTGCAGGGTTTCAAAGAGGCGGAAAACCGCCATGGTTCATATGTACTATTGTAATGGCGTGTTGCGTAGAGAAAGTTGAATTTGGAAGATGGTACTACAATGGAAATGCCCGGAAAGGTAGCAGCGGCATAAATGTTACCCAAGGACAGTTCAATCTCTGCGAAAAACCTATCCGGCGCCATTAAAACCCAGATTTTGCAGATTGAAACATTTATGAAGTGGCGGGGAAATACCAGCTAATGATCAAGGATTTCAACGTGCAATATTGAGGATTTTAAGCCTTAATCCAGAGTTCTAAACACAGAGTACCGGATCGAAAATCCCGAGGATCACACAGGAGGTCCGGCGCGCAGAAAACAATGTAATCAGGTTTTCAAATCAGCAGAATGTTTCTTCCTGAGCCAAGACATGGTACACTTTATTGTTTCAGTCTACATGGTGTCCAAGTGAAGTTTTCCCCCTACAGCAGTCCTAGACTATCAGAAGAATTTGTTGCACAGTATGGCAGATCTTAACATCTTGATTCTATGTTTTTGTTTAATTCACCAGAAGTACTATAGAGTACTGCAGCCAAAGTACATCAGAGACATACCGGAGTAAATGGAAGCCTGGAGAAGACCACTCTTTCACCCAAAAGAGTGCTAGAGATAAATACATAGAATTATACAGAGTGGGCTTTGGCCTTCTTCCTCTTCTGAGTTTTTAATGCTGCATTTAGTTTTTCACCTACCTTCTCTGCTCCACTAGAGCTATAAATTCATGAAGAAACTCATTGTAAAGGTTGTTGATCAGTTATCAGTGAATTGCAAGTAGTTTTTTTTGAGACACAGTCTCTGTGTAAAGTTGTAAGATAGGCTGAGGAATATGATTTCAGACTGAGTATTCAGCTATTGACAATGTTGTACTTGACTGGTATTGATATTTAATAAGACAAGCACATTTCTTTGGATCCTGATCTAAAGCAGCGGTGATGTTTTCCTATCTCTGTGTTTTAATTCATTTCATTTCGTTTCTACTGGCTTGCATCAGAATATTGGCATAGGATTTACCCTTGTTAGGTACCCTATGTTTCTGCTCTCCTTGCCTTTGATTTTTTCTACTAAATGTGTTATCTAAGAATTGATTTCAGTTGATTTAACCAGTGTAGTGGATGTTATTGCCTTCTCTCTGATGTATGAATTAAATGAATTTGTTCTTAGATGTTTCTTGTTAAGGATTTAGATGGAAGATTTGGGAACACTGGGGATTAGAGTTAGCCCTGTCCACTAGGATCCTTGTGCGACCATCTGGTCTTTAACTTTGTGCCCTAAACCTATGTTGTCTCCTTCTCTCTTACCATTCCATACCACACTATCATCTTTAAGATCCAATGTTTTGGATGACTAGCCCAATTGAAAGCTTCCCTATTAATTAGCAAGAAAATCCTTTCCTGACTCCTTTTCCCAATGGTTTGGAATGCTCCCTAGAGTACTTCACCTTTTCCTTATTCCTCTTTGCTCATCCTTGTCTTACATTGAACCCTTCTTTCCTGATAACCAGCAACCAAACAAACAAACCCTAAGCCTTATAACTAGCCTAACATTTTAACACTGAGCTTCAAAGTCATATACCTTTGACATATCATAGAGAGATCCCTCTCTGGACCCAGGAGGGCTAGATCCTGAGGTCTGAAAGTGGTTTTGATGTTGTCTCATCTTTTGGTATTTCCAACCTTGCCAAAACATGGGAACCCCAACATAATGGCGACTCCACTGGGGATATGAGTATTTCTCACCTCACTACATCATAAGAGCCTCAGAAACCTAGAAACTCTGGTTAGGTTGGCAGTCAAACATTCCTATTCACAGATAAACCTCTATACCATTTGTTGTGTTCTCACCACACTATTAGACAGAGTCTGGAAAGGGCCAAGTAGCCTCCAGATCTCACACTCTTTCAGAGGTGACATATCTGGTAAATTCCCTCCCAGTCAATCTCTGGTTAGATTTTGCTGTGTTTGGAAGATATCCTTGGAAGGGGACACCTCATAGGCACTGTGGTGGATAGTGTACCCTCCAAAAACATCCTAAACCCTCCACCTGGCGACTCCATAATTCCTAAACGATTTAAAGACTCCACTGGTGATCAGTAGGCCTGCTGATTATCTTGGTTTCACATAAGACTCCACTGGGAGACCAGCCTCCATAACAAAATCAACCACAGTAGAAGTAACAAGTAGGGTTAAGCTGCTTGGTTAGAAACAACATTCTGGCTTCAAGAACCATTCATACAAGAGCTTATCCTAACCCAGACCCACCTGAAATAGTTGACAACCCTGAGAGCATCCTCAAGGGATCTCCTACACCTAAACAATCAATTATTTCCAGCCACATACATAGAGCTAACTCTACACCATAAAACTTTACAGCTCTATCAGACTCACTTTTTAACCTAGGCACTCAAAATAGTTTACCAAGAACTAGGTCATTCAGTGTTCTAGACGAGCCAGACCTTGAGTTTCCTGTTTCAACACTTCAAAGTGGTAAGCACCTTGGGAATAGACAGATCCCTCCATCTACACCTCTTGATATACACTTCATTCAAAACTTGGGGCTCAGTCATCCTAGATCTGCTCATCAGTCTTCTGCTGGTCATAATATCAATGTCATCCATATACCAGCTGCCCAATCCAATCCTTTACCTCATCAAAACATCATCATGGTAACCTGGTATGCACCTCTAGTTTTACCTCAGCCTCTAGTACCCTTACCCAATGATTATCAATCAAAGATCCCACACTTCACTGCAAAAGAGTCTACCACAGCCCAACACCATGTAGATAGGATGGAAGATTCTTTTGACTACATGGAGATAGATG
This sequence comes from Pinus albicaulis, assembly GCA_034641835.2. Lineage (NCBI taxonomy): Eukaryota > Viridiplantae > Streptophyta > Pinopsida > Pinales > Pinaceae > Pinus > Pinus albicaulis. Next base: position 266,323 of record JAXQQM020085189.1, on the reverse strand, counting down.
ATGATACGATCAAAATGAGAATCTTTGCCCAGAGCTTAGGGGGTGAGGTGAAGAAATGGTTTAAAGGCCTAGCTCTGGGGAGCATTAATGATCTTCCATATTTATATCAGACTTTCATAAACAAATGGGAGGTTAAGGCCAACCCTCGCCAAATCCTAGCTGAATATATGAGCCTTAAAAGAAACGTGGGAGAGAGTGTCCATGATTACACAACGAGATTTAACAGCATTTACAATGCTCTTCCTCCACACATGAAACCTCCCCAAGGTATGGCTCTAGCCAAATACCCTGAAGGCTTTGATGCTGACATGGCCTACCAGCTTAGGGAGAGAGATTACAACACATTGGAAGATATGGAAAAAGGAGCAGTGAGTGTAGAGGCTAATCTGATTGAGAAAAGAGAAAGATTGAGAGCTGAAAAAAGGGTAACATATAGAGATGACAGTGTAGCTTCCACATCTGATCCAAATTATGACCGTTTATCTAAAAATGTGGAAAGGCTACAACAAATGATGGAAAAAATGGTTGTCTCAGTCAGTAACCAAAACAAAAATCAAAACCATAACCAGAACCAAAACTTTAGAAGAAACAATGCTACTCCCAACAGACAAAGAGAATCAGATCAGCAAGTTATTCCCCCATTCCAAGAGAAATTTCTTGATGAAGATGAGGGAATCACAGAAGATTCTGAGGGGAACACAATAAACATGTTTGAAACAGAAAATTCAATCCATAACTGTTACTCAAAAGAAGATCACTCCTCACCCTCATATTGGGATGAGGAATGGTTAGAATCTGAAGATTACATGTTAGGATTTGAGAATGCCATGATGCAGGTCAGAGAACAATATGAACTTAGAAGAAAAAGGAGCCAAGAATCTGCCAAACCAAAATCTTTTGAGGTCACCATCAAGAAAAGACCTGAGAAAACTTCTAAAGCAACTGCTGAAAGTAACAAATCAGCAGCTAAGAGTTCTGGAAAGAATAAAGAAAAAGACAACCAAAACACTGATACACAAGGTAAATCAACTAGCAGCACTGACACTGCAGTTAGTGCTCCTGATAAAACAATTTCTAACATTGTACATAGTGAGAATCAACACACTAATTCAGCCACTAAGGCAGTGGCTAAAAAAACAGAGTCGAACATTCTAAAGAGTCAGTCCACTTTCAATTTGGAGAGTGAGATTGCAAAAATTAAAATCTCTGTCCCACTCTCTGAGCTGGCCACTCAGGATGTATATAAAGGCAAAATTTTGAAAGCATTAAATTTAGGTGAGAAAAATGACACTATAAATCTGAGCGGTGATCAACCTGGCCTTCTGTTTGGTCCAAAGATAGAAGGAAAGTTTCAGAAAGGGGTAGTGCCCCCTTTTTATATCAGTCTTAATATCCATGATAAGATTCTCCACAATTCAATGCATGATTCTAGGGCATCACACAACCTGATGCCTAAAGTAGTGATGGAAAAACTAGGCCTAGAGATAACCCGTCCCTATAAAGACCTATATTCATTTGACTCTAGCAGAGTAAAGTGTCTCGGCCTAATCAAAGACCTGTGTGTAAGCCTTACCCAGATTCTAGCAAAATGTATAGTCATGGATGTTGTGGTGGAAGATGTGCCACCCAAGTATGGCATGTTATTATCAAGATCATGGGGAGCCAAGCTGCAAGGAACAATGCAGATGGATGGGGCTTATGCCACAATCCCAATCTTTGGCCAACTTAGAAGACTATACAGGGAGGCACAAATGAAATTCTTGGTTAGTAGCCCCGCGAAGCCTGAAAAATCACCTTTATACTCTGTACATACAGACCTTGACTCCTTCATCCTCTGTAATGATGAATCCTCAGAGGGGTCAGAGTCCCAAAACGGAGATACCAACCAGGAAATAGTGCCCATGGACTTTCACATAATGGCTACTCTGGACTCGGAGGAGGAAGACGTAGAAAAATTTGAGCAGTGCACTGAAACAACAACTCAAAGTAGACTAGAAACAGAACACAATCAGCCAACTAGTCACCCCTCTGATTTCCACACCCATGAAGAGAAACAAAACAACCCACAGACTAGTGCAGCCCCTATAATGCAACGTAATGGCGAACCCAGCTGTAGGAAAGGAAACGATGACAAACCCGAGAATGAAAAATTATGGGAAATGAATTTCGATGGGTCATGCACCAAGAGAACTGCTGGGGCAAGAGCGTGGATACATAACACAGAAAGTGGTTACGCAGAGAGCCATGCATGTAACCTGCATTTCAAATGTACAAACAACATTGCAGAGTACAAGGCTCTTATCTTAGGTTTAAACCTGTTGAAAAAACAAGGAGCCCGCAGGATAATTGTGCGTGGGGACTGTTGAGCCCTAGAATTTCCTTTTCTTTTACAAACATTCACTTCATTTCATCATTCTTTTATCACTTCATAAGCCTAAAATCAATGAAGAATGATTAGGATTGCTTAAAGGTTACATGAAATTGATTAACATATTGTATTTTCATGATTTTTGCTATTTTAACAATTTTCTGCAAAATAGCTACAGAATCTGACGATAGTGAGTGACCACGCATTCGTAGGCAGTCCCGCATTCGCCAGTGATTTCGGTTGGGTATTTTCAATTAGCCTCTCAAGAAAAACCGCATATGGGCATATTCCCGTCATATACACATAGTTCGTTGCTCACCATGAAGAAATGAATTAGGTATTATGGTTTGGTGCATTGGGGACATTTAAGAAGACAGACTTCTAATAGGACTGTCTTAGTCCAGATGTCCATTTCCTTGTTACGCAGCCACTTTAAGAGTCCTAGTATGATTTCGATAAGGAAAGACAATGACCCTTGAATTGTTGCAAGTTCTGTTATGTACATTTGTTATAAAAACACTTGGGAAACCGAGAGCTAGGTAGATTTTGTTCTAGATTTTGCTTAGATTTTGTGCTACATTTCTGAAGACGCAGAGTGCTCTGTTCAAGTTATTTCATTTTTAATGAAGCAGACAGTGTTGTTTTGAAAGCGTTGATTTGATTTGGAGTTAGATTCCGTCAGGTGGTAGAGGGCCCCTGCCTCTTGCACGGATTTATTTGCGTAATTTAGATCAGTATTCTAGCTGCCTTTACGTTTTTGAAGTTGAATTTGTAGTTGTTTTCATTAGCTACTATAGTTATACTCATTCTAACTCTTCCAAAAGAATAAGCTCTTCCAAAAGATTATAATGATGAATGGGAAATGGCTATAGTATTGTAGGATTTAATTGTAATCTCTTTTATTCACCATCACAGTTATACTTATGCTCAATACTCTTCCACAAGAAGAAACTCTTCAAAGAAATCTTTATACTGTCTTAAGCATGATTGTGATCTTGAACGTTTTAGTTGTGTGTTTTCACTAAGTACCATCGTTGTTCTTGCTCTTAAACGCTTGTCCAAAATATCATAATAACGAGTGGGAGATGGCTATGATATCTTAGTTTTTCATTGCTTTCAGTCTTTACGTTTGCATAGCATAGTTAGGATACTCCGGAGTTTAATTGCACTTAACTCATGCTCAGTTGTTCTATTTTGAGTTTGATAATGACTTGTAGTTCAGCATTGTTTTAGATTAGTGACATCTTAAGTCCATTCTTAGCTTAAGTCATTGCATTTGCACTTCACATTCAGATTGTCATTCACTGCACATTAGATTACTTCAGTTGTTAAGATTAAAAAAACAGCCTTCATTATTCACAAACCTCTTCTTGTTCTAAAATCTATAATTGCTTCATAACTACATGAACAGAAGACAATATCATTTTAAGGCTTGAAGTACCTCTGCAATTTCCTTATCACTTCATAAACAGAGCCCTCCCTCAAAAGACTACTTTGAAAAGAAATCAATAACTCTTGAGTAAGGTTTTGTGACATTCAATTAAATTGCAAAATAGAGTTAGGAACTAGTCCTAGAATAGAAGATTTTATGATGGTATAAATGTTTTATTCCAAATTTGCTTCAACAAATCTCAAATCAAGGATGAAATGTTGCATCATTATAAGCTACTTGTTTAATTGTTTAGATTAGGAGAGTTTGCATACTTAGCTTAGGAGAATTTGCATACTTAGCTGACCATTTCTCAATCTCTTTCAAAATACCTTTGACAAAAGAATGGGACAAATTAGGTTTATGTTTTGAGTCATTTTCTTAAAATTCATTATCAAGCTTTGTTTCTGCTTAGTCATAGTTTAGATTTGACTCTGTTTCAGTATTGCATTTGCATTTGTTTACCATCATAGTTTAGGCTTCACTCTGTTTTGACCAATAGTTTCCCTTCATTTAGCACTTAGTTCTTTTCCTTTTTAAACATAAAACCATAAAACCAAAAACATCAGAAAACACTAAACACAACGAAGTAGGAAGAGGTTACTTAGGCACATATAGTGCACTTCACTTCAGCAGTTTACCAACCCTGGTTGACAATTAAATGAGCTCAATTTAGGAGACTAGATTGAGACCAAATAGGGACTCCGAGTTGATTATCAAACAAGTGAATGGTGAATACACAGCAAAACATCCTAGACTGAGAGCTTACAGGAATGACACTATGGATTTATTGAAAAAAATTGTTGAATATGAATTAGTGTTTGTTCCTAGGAGTTGAAATTTCATTGCAAACGGATTAGCTTGCCTAGCTAGTTCATACCCTAAGACTCCAAGCGACCAACAGATCATCATTCAGACCAAATTCAGACCTGCAGTGCCGGACAACGAAAAATATTGGCAGGTTTTTGAAGGAGATAAACAGATTGAAGATTTCCTGGTAGGCAGAAATGAGTTTGAATTTTCTGATTCAGACCCCAAATCTGACAGTAGCTGCCTAAGTGAAGAATCCTCAAATGAGGAAGAAACACCCTGTAATATAGAAATAAACACTTTAAACGAACAAAATGGAAATCCAAACGAAGAATGTGAAAATGCAGATAGTGAAGAAGTAGAGGTGTTGCAGACCAAAGATAAGAACATACCTCGAGGTCTGGCACCTTTAGAAGACCTTTTTGACTTTGATGATGTAGAAAAAAAGCCCACTATATAACATGCAGACTCTGATGTTGAGGAATGCAACATAGGCACTGAAGATAAGCCCAAAATGATCAAATTGGCTAAGTCCCTGCCTGCAAAGATGAAAAGGAAATACATTGACCTTTTCAAGGAATTCATTGATGTGTTTGCTTGGAGTTATGAGGACTTAAAGGCCTATGACACAAACATCATACAGCATAAGATACCCTTGAAAGAAAATCAGAAGCCCTTCAGACAAAAACTTCGCAGAATAAACCCAAAACAATTGCCTGCAGTGGAAAAAGAGATTAAGAAGATGTAGAAGACAGGTATAATTGTGCCTGTGAGGTTCTCTGATTGGTTGTCAAACCTAGTGGCTATGAGAAAGAAAACAGGTGAGATCATATTATGCATTGATTTCAGGAATCTTAATAGAGCCTCACTCAAAGACAATTACCCTTTGCCAAAAATGGAACATATTCTTCAGAGGGTAGTAGGTTCTAAAAGGATCTCCCTGCTAGACGGTTTTTCAGGTTACAACCAAGTCTTAGTAATCCCAGAAGACCAACTCAAAACAGCCTTTACCACTCCATGGGGCACTTTTATGTATGTAAAAATGCCTTTTGGACTGATGAACGCTGGCGCAACCTTCCAAAGAGCAATGGATATAGCTTTTTCAGATGAAATGGGACACTTCATTGTCATCTATCTGGATGACATAATAGTCTACTCCAAGACTGAAGAAGAACACCTAAAACATCTGAGGAAAGTGTTTGAAAAATGTAGAAGGTTTGGTCTGTCATTAAATCCCAAAAAGACTGTATTTGGGCTGCAAGAAGGCAGGCTTCTTGGTCACATTATATCCGAGAATAGGATTAGGATAGACCCACAAAGAGTTGAGGGAATACTACAAATCACACACCCGAGAAACATCAAGGAGTTACAGTCCTTCATTGGGAAAATCAATTTCCTAAGGAGATTCATTCCCAACTTAGCTGAACACCTTAGAAATATGACTAACATGCTGAAGAAAGGTGTAGGAGTTAAGTGGACTGTTGAAGCTAAGAAATATTTTGAATCAGTTAAACTTGCACTCACCCAAACTCCTATCCTAATCAGCCCCGATTTCTCAAAATATTTCCTAATTTTTTCATTTTCCTCCAAGCATACAATAGCTGCAGTCCTACTGCAGAAAAATCCAGAGGGAATGGAACAGCCCATTTCTTTCTTCAGAAAAGCACTCAGAGATGCACCCTTGAAATACAACATTATGGAAAAACAGGCATATGCTCTGATTAAGGCCTTGAAAGACTTTATGGTGTACATATTGCATTCCCACACCATAGCCTATGTGCCAAATATAGTGGTTAAAGACATATTGTCCCAAGACCTAGATGGGAAAAGGGGAAAATAGATTGCTGTGATTTTAGAATATGACCTTGAGATTAAACCCACCAAACTGATCAAAGGTCAAGGCTTAGCACAACTGATAACTGAAACAAATCTACAAGCCCTAGACATTAACATGGTAGGTGCCTTGGATGAGCAGCAGGGATTGCCTGATCCCACTATTGAGGAGAAGTTTCAGAGCTCTCCTTGTTATTCCAACATTTTGTATGTGCTTACACACCTCAATGCCCCTCCTGAACTTTCAAGGACCAAGGCCAGATTCTTAAAGCTGAAAGCCAGGAGCTATTGCATAATGAATAACTGCTTATACTGGAAGAATCCGAATGGCCTATTGCTTAAATGTGTGCCTGAAAATGAGGTAGAGAGGATTAAACAAGAATTCCATGCAGGAGAGTGTGGAGGCCACCTGAGCTGGAAGGCTACTGCAAACAAAATACTCAGAGCTGGATACTATTGGCCTACACTCTTCAATGATATCCATAAAATGATAATTTCCTTCCAAAAATGCCAGATTTTCGAAGGCAAAAGAAAACTCCTCCCCTTACCTCTTCAACCCATCACTGTCGAAGGTCCCTTTATGCAATGGGGCCTAGATTTCATAGGAGAAATTCACCCTGCTTCCTCTGCACAACACAAATGGATCCTAACAGCCACAGACTATTTCACCAAGTGGATAGAGGCCATACCTACTAGGAATGCCACAGATATAGTCATCATTAGTTTCCTAGAAGGTCATATCCTCTCTCGGTTTGGCTTCCCAAGGAAAATAATCACTGATAATGCTGCTGCTTTTGGATCCAAGAAAATGGTTGATTTTTGTCACAGGTATCAAATAGCACTCAGTCATTCAACTGCCTATTACCCTCAAGGTAATGGATTAGCTGAATCTTCAAACAAGATCCTGGTGACCATCATCAAAAAGCTACTGGAAGACAACAAAAATTCATGGCATAACAAGTTGGTACATGCTTTGTGGGCTGACAGGCTTACAACCAAGAAATCCATTGGCATGTCACCGTACCAACTTGTCTATGGAACAGAAGCAGTGTTTCCTACCAGCCTTGGGATACCAGTAATCAAACTTGTTCAAGAGATCCAGTCAGAAGAAAACAGCATGGTGAGGAGAATAAACCAGACAATTCATCTCCAGCAAACGAGGGAAGAGGTCTACAACAGAGCTCTAAAGGTTCAAGAAAATATAAAGAGGTTATTTGACAAAAGAACTAAGGCACTTGATTTCAAAATTGGAGATAAAGTTCTGAAGTGGGACTCAAGGAGAGAGGACAAAGGAAAGCACGGGAAGTTTGATAGTTTGTGGCAAGGTCCATACATCATCCAGGGCACTGTGGGTCCAAATGCCTTTTTTCTACAGGAGTTAGATGGTACAGAGTTATTTGGGGGTCCTGTCAATGGCAGGATGCTCAGACACTACTTCTTCTGATTTCCAATTTCCAGCTTCCATTTCCATTGTATATACCATTACAGTGTTCTCTTTCAAAAAAAAAGGGGGGGGAGGTTCAGACATGCTTAAAACATGAACCTCTGAAGTGCAAGGATTGGCTCTAAAATGATCAAAACCTAAGCCAAAGAGAGCAAAGATAGCTGGTTCAAACATACCCAAAACCTGGACCAGCAAAGAAGAGAAAGAATCAGTTCTAACAAGCCCAAAATCAGAGCTGAAATGAAGAAAAGAAAGTGACTCTAACAAGCTCAAAACTTGAGTCACGAAGAGAAGAAGGATGCTTCAAACTTCATATTTCAAGCCTTCAAAGTTTTGTTTTCAGTTTTCTGCAAATTTTTGTCCATGTGCAACTGTCTTTATGCTTTCGACCCACAGCAAACTAGACTGTCTAATCCTGGTTTGGCTATTTTTAAATTTATGTTGTAGAATATAGAGAAGAAATCTGCTGGACAGTTTAATCCCAGCAGATATTAGATTAGGTAGAGAAACATATGGGACCAACAGTTTAATCTAGTCTCATGGAGTAATAAGGGTAGATTTAGAATAGGTTTGATTTCAGTTTGTGAAAAAATAAAAATGATATAAAGGGTCTTCTAGCTCAAAAGCACCCTAGAAGAAGAAAAATGCTAGGATTGTAGTGTGGGTAGGTAGATTGTTTGGGAATGTTTCTGCTGATCTATCATATTTGTGGCAGCTGAAAATCAAAGAAGAAGGTGGCTCAAGCAACAGGCATCTGGCCTACACCAAAGATCACTTTTTGAATTCTTGACTCCTTCAAGAAGAAGCCATCCCCATGTGGAGCCACTGTTAGCCCCCTATGAATTTTTTGACAAGAAAACAGGGGGCTAAGTTGTTTTCTGAGCTTTCAAGGAATGCATTTCCCCTAAAAACACATCATCCTTGAAACCTCTTTATGCCCTCTGCCTATTGATCTCCCCTCTGCTAATCTCCACCATAAGCCTCTCTGAATTGGAAAAAATTGTGCTCAAAAAATTCTTCATTTCCCCTTGTACCCTTGCAAATTACCCCATTGTAACCCATGTTTTCCCCTCTAATCCCCTTTAAACCCTCCATGCAACCCCTGTTTGGTCTAATGCCCCTTTTCCCATATATCGTTACCTCCCCCTGGCCTTGATTTGCTCTAAAAATGGGCCAAAATCCTTGTTTCCCACATAGTCTGGGTCTCAGCCCCTTTCGGCCTAGCCCCCTCATCCTTTTCCTCCACGTGACCTGGTCACTAGAACTGAGCGCTAACCTAAAAAGCGCTTATCTCATATGATTCATCGGGCACATTTATAGTCGTTGATCTAAACAGAATGGACGGCGATCGCCGTCCTCGCCCCATCCTTCGCGCCCACTTTTCATCATCGTTCATCGCATCTTAACCGTTCGTTTACCTGCAGATCCGACAGTTCGGAATTTACCCGCCCCGGTGGTCCCCGTGCACTATTAAAAAACCATCTGGTTTCTATCACACCGCCTTTCGGAGGTAGGCGGTATTTTCTGATGAGCCAGTGATTCCACTCATCGTGCGACGTATGGCAGCGGCACTATTTCAAAACCGCCTGCTCATCGCGCATTAACGTTCGGCACAAGATACGGAGTGATATGCATATCAGTCGTCTGATCTGGGGCACCTCATCCAACGGTTGTCGCTCCACGAAGCTATGCGCAGGTTAATCCATGGCCACCGTACCCTTCGCCCACTGTCCATCGCCCTCCGACGTGTTTTCTACCGTCGATCTCCATTGAGATCGGACGGTCCAGATCTGACCACACGCCCACCGTTGACCCCATACCACCACGTCACCATTCCATGTGTTCCATCGTATAATCGCCCATCCATCCATATATATTCATTCAAAAGGTCAAAATTAAGGTTTTCACGTTAAATTTCTCTGAATTCCGCCAACCTTCCCACCATAGCACTTCTCCACCATTCCTCTGCATTTTTCGCCATTTGTCCACAGTCCCACTGTCATCCTCGCAGTCATCCACACCATCCGACCCCGTGCATGGTTTTCCTAACAGTTTTCGTATTTTTCAGGGTTTCATAGAGGCGTAAAACTGCCATGGTTCATATGTACTATTGTAATGGCGTGTTGCACAGAGAAAGTTGAATTTGGAAGCTGGTACTACAATGTAAATGCCTGGAAAGGTAGCGGCGGCATAAATTTTACCTAAGGACAGTTCAATCTCTGCGAAAAACCTATCTGGCGCCATTAAAACCCAGATTTTGCAGATTGAGACATTTATGAAGCGGCGGGGAAATACCAACTAATGATCAAGGATTTCAACGTGCAGTATTGAGGATTTTAAGCCTTAATCCAGAGTTCTAAACGCAGAGTACCGGATTGAAAATCCCGAGGATCACATAGGAGGTCCGGCGCGCAGAAAACAATGTAATCAGGTTTTCAAATCAGCAGAATGTTTCTTCCTGAGCCAGGACACGGTACACTTTATTGTTTCAGTCTACGTGGTGTCCAAGTGAAGTTTTCCCCCTACAGTAGTCCTAGACTATTAGAAGCATTTGTTGCACAGTATGGCAGATCTTAGCGTATTGATTCTACGTTTTTGTTTAATTCACCAGAAGTACTACAGAGTACTGCAGCCAAAGTACATCAGAGACATACCGGAGTAAATGGAAGCTTGGAGAAGACCACTCTTTCACCCAAAAGAGTGCCAGAGATAAATACATAGAATTTATACAAAGTGGGCTTCGACCTTCTTCCTCTTCTGAGTTTTTAATGCTGCATTTAGTTTTTCACCTACTTTCTCTGCTCCACTGGAGCTATAAATTCATGAAGAAACTCATTGTAAAGGTTGTTAATCAGTTATCAGTGAATTGCAAGTAGTTTCTTTTGAGACACAGTCTCTGTGTAAAGTTGTAAGATAGGCTAAGGAATATGATTTCAGACTGAGTATTCAGCTATTGGCAATGTTGTACTTGACTGGTATTGCTATTTAATATGACAAGCACATTTCTTTGGATCCTAATCTAAAGTAGTGGTGATGTTTTCCTATATCTGTGTTTTAATTCATTTCATTTTGTTTCTACTGGCTTGCATCAAAATATTGGCATAGGATTTACCCTTGTTAGGTACCCTATGTTTCTGCTCTCCTTGCCTTTGATGTTTTCTACTAAATGTGTTATCTAATAATTGATTTCAGTTGATTTAACCAGTGTAGTGGATGTTATTTCCTGCTCTCTGATGTATGAATTAAATGAATCTATTCTTACATGTTTCTTGTTAAGGATTTGGCTGGAAGATTTGGGAACATTGGGGATTAGAGTTAGGCCTATCCACTAGGATCCTTGTGTGACCATCTGGTCTTTAACTTTGTGCCCTGAACCTGTGTTGTCTCCTTCTCTCTTACCATTCCATACCACACTATCATCTTTAAGATCCAATGTTTTGGATGACTAGCCCAATTGAAAGCCTGCCTATTGATTAGCAAGCAAATCCTTTCCTGACTCCTTTGCCCAATGGTTTGGAATGCTCCCTGGAATACTTCACCTATGCCTTATTCCTCTTTGCTCATCCTTGTCTTACATTGAACCCTTCTTTCCTGATAACCAGCAACCAAACAAACAAACCCTGAGCCTTATAACTAGCCTAACATTTTAACACTGAGCTTCAAAGTCATATACCTTTGACATATCATAGAGAGATCCCTCTCTGGACCCAGGAGGTCTAGATCCTAAGGTTTGAAAGTGGTTTTGATGTTGTCTCATCTTTTGGTATTTCCAACCTTGCCAAAACATGGGAACCCCAACACCTAGTATGGAAGAGATGTTGTAATGTCTTATTATGTTATTGTTATGTTAAAAACATGAAGAAAGGTTTGCACATCTAGAGATTTGACCCCTCTTGACACTTGATTGGTCTATTTGCACTGAAAGCGCTCTCTTTCCCAGCATGGAAGAGTTGTTATAATTTCTCGTATGTTATTTAAACATTTTGAATCAATCAAATTACATAAAAATTAAAATTAAAATTTAAAAAAAAAAATATATATATATATATATATATATATATATATATATATATATATAATTAAAATAAAATGGTAAAAAGTCAATTTACCATTAAAGTTTTTGGGCTATGTTGTAATGTCATGTTATGTTATTTTTATGTTATTTAAATTACTTTATTTAAAATAAAATTAAAATTAAGTGGCCAAATTTGGCCATCACCATGATACGAAGTATTACGTAAACAATGAGATTCAAGGTTTAAGTCCCCTGGGCTTTAGCCAAAAAAAAAAAAATTAAATGGTAAAGCAGTCCATTTACCCTTTTTAAATAGGTAACTGCAAAAAGAACTCATGAAGGAGTTTGATAGTAGACTTCAGTGCATAGGAAACATTAAAGCGATGATTCAAGCCTTTGAAGTCTGTCATGAATTAATTGCTCTTAGCTCCTTTTCTTTAAAGATATTAGTGATTCAAAAAAATAACGATAAGGTAGTTGTTTCCTTTCTAAGCAAACATATGTAATGAATATGTTATAAATGAAATTGAATTTGATATTATAATTTTGTATTTTCATTATTGGGATGTATCTCTTTTGGTGGGTGTCCCTCTTTCAGAGGTAGTGCTTGCAATGAATCCTGTGAATTTTTTGAACACGAGAACCTTGAAAGGAATTTTCTTTGGAAGATATAAACCTCATTTAGATTTTTTGGGCCTTATAAAGTTGCACTTGAATGTAAGACTTCAATTTTATTCAATGATGCATTCATTTATTTTGTTAGATTTTCTTGTTATAAATTCCTATGTCGTTTTTCAATGTACATGAAAACATCGGTGTTTGCTTGGCAGATGTAATTCAGCTAAGTAATTAAGTTTTTAACTGATCATTCCTTGTTTATTTAAAGACACTTGAATTCGGTAAATCTATAACCTATCATAATTCTTTTACAGATATCAACAAGTCATTTGTGATTAAAGGAGAGGGCCCTAGAACTATGATTAAAGTGACTAAGTAAATGAAGAAGGCATTTGATTACGTAATTAAAGGGGATATTGCGTAATTAAAGTTACTAAGTAAACTATCAAGAGGGAAGTAGAATAGATTTTGAGTATAGGATAAGTGAGTTGTTTAGATTTTGAGTATATGATAAACGAGTTGTCTGGATTTTGAATATAAGTTAAGTGAGTTGTTAATGATTATATGTGGGATACATTTTTTTCTTCTCATAAATAAGGATCTTCAAGTGTCTCAAATCAATAGTTTAAATTTCGAATGACAGATTTTGGTGGAATATCCTCATGTGTATGATTATTTTTTAAGTATACATTTTAATTTTGGTTGAATATCTTAAATTTTTATAATTTCTATGAAAGGTTTTATTTTTCTTTTCAAGTTTTAATTTTTTTTTACCCTAAATCTCATACAGTAGGTTGGATAAATATGTTCTTTTGGTTTTAAATTATGAAAATATAGATTTTAATTGATTTAATACAACATCATATATACAAATTATTAATTTTTGAATTTTTTAAATTTAAAATATGTGGAATATCTTGGATATCAATCTTGATAAATCATTTATTTTTATTTATTTATTTTAAATGCGATGAAATTTTAACCATAAATATAAATGAAAGATTTTGGTGGAATAACTTATCAATTTATATGAAAGTTTATTTTTCTCTTACATAATTTAATTTAAAATATAAATTATGGATTTTGGTGAAATATCCTAATATCAATCTTTATACATGTTTTAATTTTTTATATACTTTTTAAAGAATTTATACCAAAGTTTTATTTACCATGTTAATTTAATATGGGATGAATCACAATTAATTATAAGTTATTTTAGTATTTTTTTCAAATATTGGAATGTCAATTATCCACTAATATATAGGGGAATTTATTATTTTATTCCATATATAATTTACTATAATAACAAGGAATTTTGTAAAAAAAATTATTGAGTATTCATTGTGCAAGTTTGTAATAATGTTTAAAAAATTTGTAGATTTTTTTTTTATCTTCGTGATTAAAAAAATTTAAAGGATGGGGAAATGAAAACAATGGAGAGATGCCAAATTAAAGATGGTTAAGTATTAGGTGACTAAGTATGACATAATAACGGTGGGGAAATGAGAGTTACCATGATGGAATGCTTTATTAATTTAAGACAAAGAGTAATTATATACTAAAATTTTGAGAAAGAGAGTTTACTATGGATCATGACTAAAGTTGAATAATTAGTTTTTAAAATGATAACCATCAAATTGAAGATGAGAATATCTAAAAATGAGTGAATGTTACTATGTTGAATTTCAATAATAAATTTCAAACTCAATACAAAGTTCACTTCCATAAAAATGGTTGGTAAACTTTCATAATCATAAAATTAACTAAACAACCCTAGATTTATCTTAACTTTGAATCGGATATACCAAGGGCCAAGAGGGATCAAATATATTTTCACTCTGAAAGAGGTTTGCATCTCAAGAGATTTGATCACTTTTAACACTTGGTACATCCGGAATTAAGATGGATCTAGGTTGGTGTTAACATAAATCTATGTTGGTCACACAAAAACACACATGACATATCAACTCCATGCTCCGCGTGGAAGGAATTATATATTTCCTTCATTTTGAGCCACGCCAATAAAATGTTTCAACTATAAGAATTTTTTATTTTCAATTTTTTTTATATAGTATAAACATAGTTGACATTGAAATATTTTATTTATGACTGACATTATCCATATTTATTAGTATATTTTAAATACATGTGTCCCTCTTATTGAGATGTATAAAGCATATATCCATGGGAGAGGATTTTTCTCTCTTTGATGCTGATTGAAAAAAAAAATTGTTGTTAATATATTTTTGTTTTAAATACCACATGTCAACTAAACACATTATGAATTACACATCTTTTTCATATTGGACACTAATATCAGCAAGTGTTAACTCCATATTAAGTAGTGAAGGAATTACGCATCTCCCTCACACTAAAAAGAAAAATCCAATTATAACTTATTCATTTTTAATTTTAGTATTTTTTTGTGTCGAGAGGCACTCTACAACCCAATTAGGGGTAATGTGTAGATGTAATGTAAGAAAGTTTGTAAACATTTTTACATGTTGGCTTAATATGTTGAATTTATATTGATATGTCCAATTTATAATATGTAAATGAGTAAACATTTACATGTCGGTTAAAATTAATATAGAGCCCAAGGGAGATATTGTAGTGTGCCTAAAAAGTTTAAAGTAATCAAAATATTAGGTCTAAGACTTTTGTGATCCATAGTTTAGATATATGTCCTTCAGATTAATCACATCATAATGATTTGGTCGACATTTTGAACCATCTAATGTAGGATGAACGACATTAGATGGTTTGAAACGTCGACCAAATCATTATGATGTGATTAATCTAAAATACATATATCTAAAGTAATCAAAATAACAAAATTAAAATTTGTTACATTGTAATTTTGTTTTTATTAATAAAATTATGAATAACCTTTTAGATTAAAAAAAACATAATATACATATTGCATTAAAATATATAAGTAGCAACAATAAGTTAACATCCATTTTACCTTATAAAATAGAATAATGATTATGTAACCACATTTAAATTTAATTAATAAGCACATAACTTACAATATAACAATATGTTTAACTATGCATATTCACTTCCACTTTGCCATAGATATTATTAACTTGTTGCGCCGAAAGCGTTATCTTTGCGGGCATGGGGTTAGCAAACACTATTCACCCCAGCCAATCAAGAGTCGTTGTTATCGTTGTTATCAGTCGAATATAAATTTAACACATGGACACAGTTAGTCGTACTTCATGCCCTGGCGCTTTGTCGGCACTCCACCGACAACCACTACTTCTCCTGCGCTCATCTTCGTTTGCGTGCTTAGCCAAAAACTTTCCACCGATGGAGCCGGTGTTGTGCAGATCGTTATAGTAGTTCTTAAACATCTCCTGCAACCGAGCGGTGCAGTGTATCTGCTTGTCATCCTATAACTGCTTGAAGTCCCCCTCAATCACAATTTTATTGAGGCATTCTTTCATTGAGTTCAGCACCTTCACGAACGCGATGTTGGCCTCCCTTGAATTGCAGAGATGCTGTGGGAGATCGTTGAGCTCCGCCTGGCGTTCCGAGATCATGGTGTCGATTTTCTTAACGATTATCGGGAGCGATTTTTTGATGCTTCTGGCTTGAATTTGCATCAATTTCGTCGCCAAAACCAGGATCCCCATTATGGATTTCTTGATCTTTTTGAGTTTGGGATGGGAATTAAACAATGCCTTCTCCTTCTGTTGCACCTTGATCATGAATGAAATTAGTGATGAACATTCCCAAATAATCCCAAATGAACCACCCATCATATTTTTGAAGTGTGTGAGTTCATTTATCGTAAAACCCTAGCGTGAGGCACGTTGTAGGAATCAAAATGATCTTTGTCGAGTCTCTGATTGTGTATTTCAGCCACTGCATCTTTTAACATCTACTCCAAGACTGCCTAGATACAGTAATCCTCTTCTCTTATGTTTTTCATGTTGTTGGAATAGGACGAAAATAAATCCTTGTTCTCTTTCTCCAATTCATTCCACATTGCAAATTGCAATTCATACAAATTAAAGTAAGAAACTAACAAACATGGACACAATGGGAAATCCGATTGGTGTGAAGCAGCAGTGAGTAAGTGTGTGAAATTTTTGTAATTAAATACCTGTGATGCCTATTACTAGTAGTATATTGGCATGCTTTCAAATAGCCTCTACGCATTCTCTCTGATCTCTATGCGTTCTTTGAAAGAGCCTCTATGCATTCTCTCTGAAAGAGCCTTTGGTGTGCTTTGAAAGAGCCTCTATGCATTGGGAATTCAAATGTATAGTTGCATATACTGGTCTCTGGAGAACTTCATGCGACGTTTTAATCATAGCAGTGGTTCCCGTATCATTTGTCAAATTGCCCCATGAATTCTCATCGTTCCCGTATCATATGTCAAATTTCCCAATGAATTCTCATTATTTGCTTGTAAATGTATATATAATTCAATTCCATATTTATGTCTTCTATTTTTGAATTGAGTATGCTCTTTTGCATATTACTGCATAGTGCTTTACATATAGTTTTATCAGAGAATTTATTTCCACGGGTATAACATCATATTTTTTTCACAGGTATAACATCATTTATTCTATATGACTAATATAACTATATTGTAAATTATATTTCATATGAAGAATACAAGATATAAGATATACTGGCAATATTATCAACATTAGTTATGAAGAATATAAGATATATTGCTAATATTATCAACATTAGTCATACCCACCAAAATTGAACCTACCGAGGATAACTAATATTAAGAATTTTATTTAATATTTATCTATCTTATTATTTTAAAAGATATTTTGACCTATTTATTCGATCGAATCTTCTCCACTGGCGAATATTCAGTTGAATCTACTCTAGTGACAAATCTATTTTTCATATATTTTTTAAATTTTAGACTATTTGTGTGACGAAATTTATTTTTCATATATTTTTTAAATTTTAGACTATTTATGTTATCCTTGCGCAGGGTCCATCTTCATTTTCTCTGTATCGTTCCAATTTTATCAGATCTCTCCAACAAAAAACTAGGTCAATCGAATCTGCCATTGGCCGCCAATATTTCATTGAACCTACTCAAATGACGAATCTATTTTTCAAATATTTTTTAAATTTTAGACTATTTGTGTTACCTTGCGCAGGGTCCATGTTGAGCTTCTTTGTATCGTTCCATATATATATATATATATATATATATATATATATATATATATATATATATATATATATATATATATATATATATATATATATATCTGTGTGTGTGTGTGTGATTTATTTTGCATCATAGCCAATTCACTAAATTTTAAGCTTCCTCATTAGTTTCCTCATCCATGCGGTTTCGAACACAGCGTTCATGCTTACCTTCTCTAGAAACCCTTTAGGCACACGGTTGCATTTGGTGACGACAGCCAAAGTTCCTTCACCGCTCTCGTCCACAAGCTCGGGCATTCTGATGGACTTGAAGGTGCTATCCTTGGCTCCGATCAGATCGGTACCATAATATGTAACATAAAACTAGCGCCCTTTCAGCGAGACCAGTGCACCACCATCACCAAAAAAAAAACTCAACTAAAATTGATCTCCATTGCTGAAATTGCAGAAAAAAAATTGATATATCCATTAACTATCATTTCATTTTCAATCTTGGGCGCTGCACCCGGCAATTGAGTCAATTTCCAGCGAGCAGTTGAAACTCTTTCAGCCTCCACCCAGTTGAGATACTTGGGAATATTGGCAATCGAAGAATCCCGACTCTCCAAGTTTGATAAAATTTTCAAGCAACATCATCACAGTCAAGACAGAAACAATTCTCAGGGTACCCATAACTCCTTTTCCCCTCCTAATTCCTAGCCACTATAAATGAAATTGAAATCAATGCTCACCTAGGGTGAAGACCATATGAGGCACTAGTTTATGAAATTTCACGGTCACCTTGCCCTCTTTTCTATCGACTCGTTACAGCTTTGGGCAAGTGTGAGGAATTTTTATTTTGAATTAAAGGTCACTTCCCATGGCGTACTGTGAGTGTAATTTTATTGGCACATTACAGGGTCACATGGCTGCAGAAGGCCCTACTTTTGGGGAGTTATAGGGCACTTTTTAGTGTAGTCATGTAGGTTCTTCAAATAGAATCGTTGTGGTGAAGGAGTCATACACATAAAAATAGTTTGGTTTCAAATTCCAATCCAGGAGGTTTCCCTGGTTTTTGTTCGATTAATTAATTAATTTTAATTACGTCGGAGGCATTTTCTTTGCGGGCATGGGGTGAGCAAACACTGTTCACCCCAGCCAATCCAAAGTCTTTGTTGTCATGGCTAATCCTTGTCATGGAAAATACCCAATCCATTTCTATCATATATTTCTTCTTTGTGCTTCAATATCTAAAAATTGTTGGCCATCTCTTCTACAATATTTATAATAGTAAACTTTTAAAAAAATTACTAACCAAGAGTCTTTGGAGATACAAAATATATCTTATTAATACAAACCATTATCCATTTCTTCAAAGCTAAAAGTGTGAAAATGCACCCTTAGGGGCATTCACCGGATGTTTCACCTTTCAAGGAAAGGATGAATCCGGAGGCTACCTGGCCCTCTACAGACTCTGCCTAAAGAAATAATATGTAAACACAAATATCAAGATCAATGAAAGTATTTTGTTTTTAAATTCAAAGTGTTCATTGATCTGTTTTTATGTGTGAATAAGCAAGATGATATGTTCTGCAATTGAAGTGTAGAGGTTTGATGATAAAATAACAAGTTTTTTTTACTGTATAAACTTGTTTTGGAAAAGCATGCTTATGAAAATTTACTGTTTAAACTATCAGAATCTGGAAATAAACAGCCAAAATATACAGAGTGACAGCAGATATTTGTTTAAGCGGTTCACCCCTCTCTTGGGCTACCTCCGATGGTCCAAAAGCCTCTAATTAGGCTCAGTCCTCTTTTGATTAAATGCTGAAAATGAAATTACATCTGTATAAAAGCCTCTAAAGGCAAAATAGACTGCTAAAACAGACTCAGAAGATCCAAATCAGTCTAAAATGACTACAAATTCACCTCCATTGGATGAAGGTAGTCCAATGCAGCTCTCTTCCCCTTAAACAAGTACATTCCATTTTCAGATCAGATGGTATCGGAGCTCCTGATCACAAAATGACTTGATCAGGAGCTCAGGACCAAGTGTCATAAAATGGTCAAAAATGAAAGTGCTCAGAATTTCTCTGAAACAGATCGACTGGAAAGTGCTCGTCAATACGATCCCAACGCCGCAAACGGCACTCAAATCCGACTCCGTATGAGGAAGATATTCAGTTTTAAAGATCCGCCAATTTCAATTAAAAATGCCAAAATTTGACTTTGGGAAAAAAATATTTTTATTAAAAAAAGAATATTCCGGAAATATTCCGTGGAATATTTTGGGAATATTTCACCTGTTGACCAGTCAGCAGTCGACAAGTGGCAAGCGCTGGTTCGTGGCTGGTTCGTGGAAAAGTTGATTGTATATGTTTTGACCCCCTGGTTTGAGAAATGGCGTATGAAAAAAATTGCGTATTGGTGATTTGAACCCACGACCTACGGTTCAACAAGAAACCGTTTTACCATTAGGCCATGCACATGATTCTTGTTATGGAAAACGCAAATTTTATATTTAAATATATCAGACAGTTTGTTAACTTTCAATCCGGCGGTTACCCCAACAACTAATGCGGAGTGTGCGGCCACATGTCAGTTGACATTTAATGCTAGCAGTTTATTCCGCCCCAAATTTAGCGCCGGTGCCCCCAAATTAGGCGGATGTGCCAGTTTAGTTCAGTTAACTGGCAGTGTCTCCACATTTAGTGGAGCTTGTTTAGGCCAGACTGGCAGTTAGTAAATATGCCATATCTTTCACATGGGAGATCCTTTTGGAACGAATTTTTTTTTTATTTTGGGTCTCTTCGACCTTCTGAAGCCATTGGCACAGGTTTCACAGCCATCTGAGGTCGTTTTCAGGTGATTTTTCTTCGTGGAAGTTCCAGGAGCCACTAGGGCCAAATCAGTTTGGGAGCTGCATTGGGAATTGTGCAGCCAGTGAATGTGGAACGAAGGTCATTCCTGAAGTTTTTCATCATTCTGAATCCATTTCTACAGCTCGTTTTTCCTTTTGAGGAATTCTTCTCATTGTTTAGCTTCAGGGAAGCTTTCAGGGCCACTAGGGCCATTTCAGTGCTGGAGCTGTTTGGGGACTATGTTCATCCATTTTTGGTGATTCAAAAGCCTATTTCTGCTATTTTCGACCTTTTGAGTCTAATGGAAGAGGTTTCAGAACCAATTGAGGTCATCTTCACCTCGAAATTCTCCATGCAAGTCTAAAGGGCCACCAGGGCCAATTGGGGAAAGTATTGTATAAGGTACAATTTCACTGTTTAGTGTTTGGGAAATAGCATGTTTAGCTAATTCCTATCTTCTGATTCTGTATTTACAGTCAGATCTGTCTTTCGAGACACTCATATTCTTGTATTAGCCTTTGTAGAATTTTTAATACAAGAGGACAAGCCTAGTTTGAGAGGCTTGGTCCAGCAGATGTAGCCCAGAGGGGGGGTGAACTGCTTTATCATTTTGATGTATTTATTTGCTGAAGATGATATGCTAAACAAAACTGATATAAAGTGTTAAACAGCAAATATACATAACTTGCATACACACATAATCACCTTCTCAGCTGCAGAAAGTTATTTGTCTTATTCCGCAAGACATCAAACTTCAAGTATGTGTATGTCAAAGACTTCTAAGTGTTTACTTCATTATTTCTTTAGGCAGAGCCTGTAGAGGGCCAGGTAGCCTCTGGAACTCATCCTCTCTTTAGAGGTGACATGTTCGATGAATGCCCCTACAGTCTATCTCTGTATAAGAAATAAGAAGTTTCACATTTTCAGAGGTCACTTGGAGTGTATAGCTCACATTTGAAATTATGGGAAATGGATACCTTGCACCCTTAAACAAGTACATTCCATTTTCAGATCAGATGGTATCAAAGCACTAGGTTTGCTTTACTGACATCACTAGCTTGATTGTGTAGCTTGAAAGGTGTCTTAAGCAGTGTTGAAGATTGACTGCTTTATTATTCTGCAAACTACTTGTTGTTTGAGTTTGCTGAAGCTCTTTTGTTCATTTTTATAATGACAACTTCCATAAGTGAGTTCTCAAAATCGTCCTCCTTCACAAGATTTTTTGATGAAGGCTTGAAGCAAGAATTTTTCGTCATGATGAATATGGTGAGAGAAATGTATGAGGATGAAAGAAAGAGCTCTAGACTTCAAGAGCAGTTGAATTCCATGAGGGAAGAGAAGCAGTTGCTTTCTGACCAATTGCAGGAAATGGAAGGTCGACTTCGTATTGCAAACATGAAGCTGGAAAGGATGCATGAGTTGGAGACACAACTCCTTGTTGCCAAAGAAGCCTTAGCCAAGTATCAGCTTGAAGAAGAGGGTATAGTTGAGCCAATAATGGTTGAGGTAAGGCCTAAGAATTTGGGTCTTGGCTATGGACAATCTTATGGAGAAAGTTCCAAAGCAGCCATGAAGGAAGAAGGTGTGCATCAGCATGCACTTGAACAAGAGAGTGGTGAAAGCTCTAAAACCATTAATGGGATTGATAGTGTTCCAAAGGGAGCTTCTTCTTCTTTCGATTCACCTCCTCATGAAGGTAATGAAGGTGAAAGAGAAAGGTATAAATCTGATTTCAATCATATTTCCTTTGATCATGTAAAGCATGGAAAATTTCCACACTAGCATTGGAAAAGAATTGCATGTTCTTTTTGTGGTTTGTTTAACCATAGTGTTTCTAGATGTTGGAAAAGAATGGCAACATACAAGAAACTTTTGAAGGAAAGGAGGCAAGAAGCCAAGGTTCCAATGAACAATGCAAATCATGCGGTCAAGAAGATGAACATGTGTTGCACTTATTGCCATAAGCAAGGACATACTGTTGAAAGGTGTTGGACTCTGAATCCAACAATGCTTCCACAAAAGTTGAAGAAATGGGAGAAAGAGTATGGAAAGAATGGGAAGGAAGTTTCCATCATTGATATGTGTCAGGATGATACACATGCTGATATCGATGTGCAGTTAAAGGAAGCGCCTTTGAAATGGATTGGTAAGAAATGGTTAGAATTCTTATCCAATTAAAGTTGCATGTCTTTTGATTGAATGCATTTTTAAGGGAATGCAAGTTGCAGGATGGAAAAGCTGAGTATGAGACTCACTCTATCGTAGCGAAAGTTATATTCATTTCAGCTTTGAAAGTACATGTACATGTGATTGAGGATCTTGTACTTATGATTGTACTTAAGAGAAAGTTGAAGGATAAAATGCATGCATGAGAATGAGATGCATGAGCACAGGGATCATGATGATTTCCTTGTATTTTAAACATGTATGTGTGATTAACTTGAAGGGTTGATTACTTTGTTTTTAACCATGCATGTAATGTAATATTGACTTGGAAAAAGTTAATTTGATCTCCAAGATTGTAAAGAGGAGAAATGATGAAGTGTTTCATCTTTGTAAAAGCCTTCTCATTTGGGAGGCAGCTCTTCTTCTGGAGCGGAGGTGCCATGGATGGGCATCGTGACAGTTGGCAAGCCCACATATTCAGGGGAATATTTCAGCTCATATATCAGCAAGTTTCATTGCTGGTTCCTGCAATTTCAGATTTGTCTGGCGAAAGAACTTGGTCGGGATTCGACAAGTACTTGGCGTATGCAGCAAAAAGTCGCCATGACGACAGTTAGCAAGGCAGGACATTTTTGGCATCAGTATGCTCTTTTGGCTGACTGGAAGAGGATATTTCTGTTCCTCAAGTGCTGTACAGTTCAGATCAAAGATTCAGTAAGCTTTTGGGGACCAAAAGCCTTCTCATTTGGGAGGTGTGATCAGGAGCTCAAGTCCAAGCCATGGAAAAAGGCTAAAAAATGAAAGTGCTCAGAATTTCTCCGAAATAGGTCGACTGGAAAGTGCTCGTCAATACGATCCCAACGCCGTGAACGGCACTCAAATCCGACTCCGTATGAGGAAGATATTCAGTTTTAAAGATCCGCCAATTTCAATTAAAAATGCCAAAATTTGACTTTGGGAAAAAAATATTTTTATTAAAAAAAGAATATTCCGGAAATATTCAGTGGAATATTTTGAGGAATATTCCACGGTGACCGATCGACGATCGACAAGTGTGACGGTTCGTGGGAAAGAGATTGTTGTATATGTTTTGAACCAATTATATGGGCTGCCACGTAGCGGCCGGGCCGGAGGAGCGCCACGTGACCCCCTGGTTTTGAGAAATACTGGCCTGAAAAAATTCATTATTGGTGATTTGAACCCCGGCCTATGGTTCAACAAAACATGATTTGCCATTAAGCCATGCACGTGGTTCTTGTTATGGAAAGCGCAAAGTTTATATTTAAATGTATCAAACAGTTTGTTAACTTTCAATCCGGTGGTTACCCCAACAACTAATGCGGAATGTGCGGCCACATGTCAGTTGACATTTAATGCTAGCAGTTTATTCCACCCCAAATTTAGCGCCGGTGCCCCCAAATTAGGCGGATGTGCCAGTTTAGTTCAGTTAACTGGCAGTGTCTCCACATTTAGTGGAGCTTGTTTAGGCCAGACTGGCAGTTAGTAAATATGCCATATCTTTCACATGGGAGATCCTTTTGAAATGAATTTTTTTTTTATTTTGGGTCTCTTCGACCTTCTGAAGCCATTGGCACAGGTTTCACATCCATCTGAGGTCGTTTGCAGGTGATTTTGCTTCATGGAAGTTCCAGGAGCCACTAGGGCCAAATCAGTTTGGGAGCTGCATTGGGAATTGTGCAGCCAGTGAATGTGGAACGAAGGTCATTCCTGAAGTTTTTCATCATTCTGAATCCATTTCTACAGCTCGTTTTTCCTTTTGAGGAATTATTCTCACTGTTTAGCTTCAGGGAAGCTTTCAGGGCCACCAGGGCCATTTCAGTGCTGGAGCTGTTTGGGGGCTATGTTCATCCATTTTTGGTGATTCAAAATCCTATTTCTGCTATTTTCGACCTTCTGAGTCTAATGGCAGAGGTTTCAGAACCAATTGAGGTCATATTCACCTCGAAATTCTCCATGAAAGTCTAAAGGGCCACCAGGGCCAATTGGGGAAAGTACTGTATAAGGTACAATTTCACTGTTTAGTGTTTGGGAAATAGCATGTTTAGCTAATTCCTATCTTCTGATTCTGTATTTACAGTCAGATCTGTCTTTCAAGACACTCTTATTCTTGTATTAGCCTTTATAGCATTTTTAATACAAGAGGACAAGCCTAGTTTGAGAGGCTTGGTCCAACAGATGTAGCCCAGAGGGGGGGTGAACTGCTTTATCATTTTGATGTCTTTATTTGCTGAAGATGATATGCTAAACAAAACTGATATAAAGTGTTAAACAGCAAATATACATAACTTTCATACACACATAATCACCTACTCAGCTTGAGAAAGTTATTTGTCTTATTCCGCAAGACATCAAACTTCAAGTATGTGTATGTCAAAGACTTCTAAGTGTTACTTCATTATTTCTTTAGGCAGAGCCTGTAGAGGGCCAGGTAGCCTCTGGAACTCATCCTCTCTTTAGAGGTGACATGTCCGGTGAATGCCCCTACAATCTATCTCTGTATAAGAAATAAGAAGTTTTCACATTTTCAGAGGTCACTTGGAGTGTATAGCTCACATTTGAAATTATGGGAAATGGATACCTTGCACCCTTAAACAAGTACATTCCATTTTCAGATCACCAGCCAATCCAAAGTCTTTGTTGTCATGGCTAATCCTTGTCATGGAAAATACCCAATCCATTTCTATCATATATTTCTTCTTTGTGCTTCAATATCTAAAAATTGTTGGCCATCTCTTCTACAATATTTATAATAGTAAACTTTTAAAAAAATTACTAACCAAGAGTCTTTGGAGATACAAAATATATCTTATTAATACAAACCATTATCCATTTCTTCAAAGCTAAAAGTGTGAAAATGCATCGTGTAATTACTATATTGACCTTTCAAAATTTTGCTTACCAAAATAGAAAACCCCAAAAATACAAAATAGGTCTTATTAATACAAACTTGCATTAATTAATACAAATGTGCATTATGTCACTGCAAATTTTAAATTGAGCTTAATATCAAGATATTATTGTAAAAATGAATTCATAAGCCTATACAATGTCGCATGAAATTGTTAATGTGGCATAATAGGCTTAACCTCAAAATATTATAGCAAATATGAATCATGAAATTATAAATCTTGTCAGGAATTTCATGATTTTTATTGAAATTATGAACTTCTTTATATATTATTTATTCTCTTTATATATATATAATTGTTTATGGGTCATTTATTATATAAAACTAAATAATTATACTTATATTTACAATGTGTAAAATTTATGTGAAGAATTAATTCAAAGATCTTGCTCCATAAATACGATTAAATAAAAATTTAGATAAAATATTAATAAAATAAGATTAAAATATATTAATTTAATTAATTTTGATATCTAATTTAAAACATTTAAATTATTTCATTAGTATAATTTTTAGACATTCAAAACCATCTAATATTTTTTTAGAAATAAAAATTTAAACTAATTTAAAATCTTTTATGTTTTTTTTTTAATTTAAACTTTCTTTTTAAATTTAATCTCTTATTACATTCTATAAAAGATATATAGAAACTAAAATTTTCATATATTTCACTTAATTATTGTTTTCCACATTTACTTTGCACCTCTCTTGCAAATGCTAGTAAATAGACTATGTTACACTATTATGAAACCAGCTCCAAAAAGAGAAGAAAAGAGATATCAACGCCTTAGAAATAAGCCACTTCGAGGGGGCAACCTCCAATACATTACATGAATGAACAATTCTTGGATGATATAATTTACAAAACCTCCTTTCTATATATAGGAGTCCATGGGGCCATAATGTAATCCTATTGGGCCACAATGTAATCCTAGCCGACCTAACAATAATAATTTAAAGGCACAATAATAACAAAATGGGGGTTACAAGGGTACAATAATAACAATAAGGGGTTTACACTAACAATAATAAGGGACTATACTAGTGATATAGGGACCTAACATGCCCCTCTCCTTCAAAAAAGTGTTGTCCTCAATGCTTGAGTAGCTCCAGGTGCTTCTGTATAAAATTCTCATCCTCCCATGTAGAATCTTCGGTGGGTAAGTTCTTCCACTTGATGAGATACTCTGAAATTGATCGATTTCGTAGCTGTCGAGTTCTTGTTTCCATGACCGCTTCAGGTTCCAATATGATTTTTCCTTCCTCCTCAAGTTCTGGCAATATTGTTTGAACTGGAAGATTTTCACCTATAACCTTCTTTAAGCATGAAACATGGAAAACTGGATGTACTCGCGAAGAAGCAGGGAGCTCCAATTTGTATGCCATAGTACCAATCTTTTGCAACACCTTGTAAGGACCATAGTACTTTGGCGATAATTTATTATCCTTCTTAGCTTGCTTGAGGGACATTTGTTTATATGGTTGTAGCCTTAAAAATACCCAATCTCCTACATCAAAACTTCTCTCGCTGCGATGTTGATCTGCCTGTTGTTTCATTCGATTTTGTGCCAAATTCAGGTTATCCTTTAAGAGTTGGAGAACTTCTTCTTGATGCTCGATGTGATCTTCCACTGCTTGAACCTTCGAATTTTCTCTTAAATATGATGTGATGGATGGTGGATGATATCCATAAAGTGCCATAAATGGGGTCATTTTTGCTGCGGTATGGAAGGAAGTGTTATACCACCATTCAGCAAGAGGTAACCACTTGACCTATTGTGTTTGTTTATCGGATACAAAACAACGAAGATATCCTTCCAAACATTTATTTACTATCTCAGTTTGACCATCAGATTGAGGATGATAAGATGAGCTATGAGCTAATTGAGTACCCAAACAAGAAAATAACTCCGTCCAAAAATTTCCAGTAAAAATGGGATCTCTGTCGCTCACAATAACCCTTGGGCTTCAATGTAGCTTTTGAATTCTATCCATAAATGTAGTAGCAACTGTACTTGCTTTAAATGGATGAGATAATGCACAAAAGTGTGCATACTTGGTAAGTCTATCAACTACCACCATGATGACACTCTTTCCTTCGGACTTAGGTAAACCTGTGATAAAATCCATTGAAATTTCCTCCCAACGTTGACTTGGAATGGATAAAGGTTGTAGAAGTCCTGGGGTCTTAATTGTTTCCACTTTATTCTGCTGGCAAACCAAACATTCCGCCACAAACTTTCGAATATCAGATTAAAGGCCATCCCAAAAAAATTCTTTCTTCACCCTGTGGTAAGTTTTTAAAAATCCTGAGTGTCCTCCTAAAGGAGAAGTGTGCAATTCCAGAAGAATCTTTTGTTTTAGTTGGGAATTCTTACAAAGATATAAGCGATCTTTGTACCATAAGGAATCATTTTTCCAACTAAATGTATCAGATGTACTAGGATCTTCTTGCAACTTTTGAATGAGTGTCCATACATCTTTGTCCTTCTTCCATTCATCTCTTGCTTCGGTTATCCAATCTGGTTGGATAATAGAAATGGCACAAAGCAATGCTTCACCTCTTCATTCTTTCTTGAGAGTGCATCTGCAACAACATTAAGCTTTCCTTTTTTGTAGATTATTTCAAAGTCATAACCCAACATCTTTGTGACCCATTTTTGCTGCTCTTCCGAAGATAGTCTTTGTTCCAAAAAGTGTTTAAGACTATCATGATCAGTTTTTACCTTGAAGTGTCTTCCCATTAGGTAAGTTCGTCATTTCTTTAGTGCATGCAGTATTGCTAACATTTCCTTCTCATAAATAGGTTTCTGTAAATACTTTCCTTTGATTGGACGACATTCAAAAGCAATGGGTCTTCCTTCCTGCATTAAAACAACACCAATTCCATTTCCTGAGGCATCACATTCCACAATAAAGGTTTTTGTGAAGTCTGGAGTAGCTAAGACACGCGCTAGGCACATTGCCTCTTTAAGATGTTCAAAGGCCTTAGTTGCTTCAGGAGTCCATGAAAATGCATCTTTCTTCAATAATGTTGTTAGAGGTGCTGCTATTCTCCCATAATTCTTAACAAACTTTCGATAATACCCTATTAACCCAAGAAATCCTCGCAACTGCTTTATGGTTGTGGGGACTTTCCATTCCTTAATGGCTTTAATTTTGTTAGGGTCTACTTTAACACCCTCGTGAGATACATTATGACCCAAATATTCCACCTCTTGTACTCCAAAGAAACATTTGGATGTTTTTGCATATAATTGTTTCTCCTGCAATAGTTTGAGAACCCTATCAACATGTTCAACATGATCCTTCCAAGACCTACTATAGATTAGTATATCATCAAAAAATACTAGCACAAATTTTCTAAGGGTTTGAAAATGGAATTCATCAACCCTTGAAATGTAGAAGGTGCATTGGTAAGGCGAAAAGGCATGACCAAAAATTCATAATGACCCTCATGAGTTCGAAATGTTGTTTTTGGAATATCTTCAGTCTTCATTCTAATTTGATGATATCCTGAACGAAGATCCAACTTGGTAAAATAATTGCTCCATGTAATTCATCCAATAATTCATCAATCACAAGAATGGGAAATTTATCTTTAATGGTGAGCTTATTGAGCTCCCTATAATCTAGACACATTCGCCATGATCCATCCTTCTTGTGTACCAATACTACGGGAGCAGAGAAAGAACTTTGACTAGGTTGAATTATACCCGCCTCTAACATTTCTGCAATCATACGTTCAATTTCGCTCTTTTGGATGTAAGGATATCTATAAGGCCTGATGTTTGGAGGAACACTTCCTGGAATCAAATGAATAGCATGATCATGATCATGAATAGGTGGAAGTCCTTTGGGAGTTTCAAACACCTTGGAATGATTGTCCAAGACTTGTTGGAGATCTGCAGAAATAGATGATTTTGATGTTGGAACTTCTAGTGAGCATAATTGTGCAATTACGCCTCGTTGTTCTTTCTTTAAAAGCTTTGTCATGACATTAGAGCTTATTATCTTTCCCGGCTTCCCTGCAATACCCCGTAATTCGACTTCCTTTCCTTCTGAAAAAAATTTCAAGAAAAGTTCTTGAAAATTAAAAGCTACCGTCCCCAAAGATTGTAACCATTGTACTCCTAGTACAACATCAGCACCTCCCATAGCAATGGAAAGCATTGGACTAGTCAATACATATTCCCCCATGGTTAGCTTGATATTATGGCATTTCCTAGAGCAATTTATAGTTCCTCCATTTGCAACCATCACTTGACATTCTGGTGCTGGGTATAGGAAACAATTTAATTCCTTGGCTACCTTACAATGAATAAAATTATGGGTGCTACCTGAATCAGTCAACACTATTACCTTTTTCTTCTTGATATGTCCTTCTATCTTGAGAGTTTGAGGAGTGGTAATTCCTGCCAGTGCATTACACGATATGGTCGGATTCATTTCTTCCTCTTCTAGGGGTGGTTCCTGGTGTATATCCTCTTCTTGTTCATTTTCTTCTTCTTCTTCACAATCTGTGTAAAATAATTTCTTCTCAGCACACTTATGACCTTTAGTGTATTTGCTATCACAACTGTAGCAAAGCCCTTTTGCTCTTTTTTCTTCCAATTGTTGTGGTGTCAACCTTGTGGGTTGTGGAAATCTAGGCGTAGCAACACTTCCTTCTTTATAGAATTGAGTGGTAGGCTTCCTTGTCGCCATAATTTTACATTCAACTTTTCTTGCCAACCTGAATGCCTTCTCCAATGGATCAGGTTCCAAAACGCGAACTTCATGTTGGATGTTATCCTTTAAAGTGCCTAGGAAGAGATCAATCCTGTGTTCCTCTGTAAGATCAGTTACCCTTATATTCAATTTTTGGAAGTCCTCAATGTGCTGCCCCACTAAAACCTTTTGTTTGAGATTTATCAATTGGGTAAAGAAGGTGTTGCTCTTTGTATCCTCATAATGTGCTATCATTTCCTCCGTAAAAATTGACCAAGTGACAATTTTTTTACGGGAACAAAGCCATCGATACCATACAAATGTATTTTGTTCTAAATGTTAAGTTGCAATGCGTACCTTTTGTGTGTTTTGCACGTTATGGAGATCAAAATATTGCTCCATCTGTAGTATCCATGTTACAGGATCCTTTCCATCAAACTTCTTCATATCCATCTTTGGAATATGGTGGTTCTTCCCGCCAACATTAGAGTTTATGAAATCACAATTAACATTTATTTTGTTCTCATCATGAGGTTCTTCTACTATCTTTTCACCATTAGGAAACGTTTCTTGTATCAAATTTGTCAAACCTTCCATGTCTGCTTTTAGAACATTCTTCATGTTCTCCATTTTCTCATCGATCTTAGCTTCCATGTCATCCATCTTAGATTCCATGCCAGCCTCCATGCCATCTATCTTAGATTCCACGCATTTCTTCAAACCATCCATCTTAGTTTCCACGCCTTTCTTCAAAACTTCCATGTCATTTTTTGTTGCTCTTTGCGAGAGCGAAATTTGTTGCACTTGCTCTTGTAATTTTGATATGTAATGTTGCCATTCTTTGTCTTCATGAGTCATAGTAGAGCTTTCCAAAGGCTTAATGGGTTTTGAATTCTTTTTATGGGCCATTTTATAATCCAATACTGATATCTATTCTACAATATGCCCTTGCAACCAATTCAACTTGATTCTTCAAACAAGACTTATGCAATTCGGAAAAAAATTACACACCTTTTACTTGCTTTTGAGGAGCTCGATATTAAAATTGGATTATCTCTGTGATTGTGGCTCTTCAATATCTGAAATTTAGCACTGAAGTCGCCCTCTAAATTCTCTTTTGAATGCCATAGGTCTGACTTGATTTGGATTCTCCAAGACAAAGTTATGTCCAATCTCCCACAATGACCTAATTATGGACTAGTTCAGTATATCGAACTTGTACGGATTTCCACGTATCACTGTTTTGTCCTTCGCCTCTGAAATTGATAGCCAAGAAACTACAGTCCGTGTACTTGTGACCAATTTTTACGGCACTCCAATCCGATGCTCAGAGAGAGAGTTATTGAAATTTTCCCACGATCACCTCTTTGAGATGAAATTCGGGAGCCTGAAAAAGCACTACCTTCCACAGATCATATCTCCAAAAATACTGCGAACCAAGCTTTGAGATTTTTTGATGAGTTTCCTTAGGATTTCAGCTTCGCAACATAAAAATTTCAAATTCTGAACCTCAGTAGAAAAAAAGTTATAGCACAAATTCCACGATGACATGTTTAGGAGCGTGAAAAAAGACCTAACTTCCACAGATCATATCTCCGAAAATATTGCAAACCAAGCTCTGAAATTTTTAGACAATCTTCCTCAGTATTTTTTTTTCGCACCCTAAAAATTTCAGCTTCTGAAACTTCGTAGAAAAAAAGTTATAGCGAATATGCCACGATGACCTGTTTGGAGCAGCGAAACCCTAGAATCCAAAGCTCTGATACCAAATGTTGTGAAACCAGCTCCAAAAAGAGAAGAAAAGAGATATCAACGCCTTCGAAATAAGCCACTTCGAGGGGGCAACCTCCAATACATTACATGAATGAACAATTCTTGGATGATACAATTTACAAAACCTCTTTTCTATATATAGGAGTCCATGGGGCCATAATGTAATCCTAGTGGGCCACAATGTAATCCTAGCCGACCTAACAATAATAATTTAAGGGCAAAATAATAACAAAATGGGGGTTACAAGGGTACAATAATAACAATAAGGGGTTTACACTAACAATAATAAGGGACTATACTAGTGATATAGGGACCTAACATACAATACCATGGCTAATCAATACAACATGCCCAAAAACCATCTCTCATTTCACACCTAAAATATTTTATAAATATTTTATCTGGATTTAATTTTATAATATTTTTTTATTAAATTTAAAAGAATAAATATTATATTTACTTTTGAGATATATTTACACCTTTATCACATGAAAATATATAAGATATAAATAGTAGCTGTAAATTAAGATTCGTTTCACCATATTAATTAAAATAATAATTTTGTAATCATATTTAAATTTCATTAATAAGCACAAAAAAACTTAATACTTACAATATAACAAGATTTTTAACCATGGATATTCACCACCACCTTACTATGGGTATTCAATACCACATGCCCAAAAACCATCCCTCATTTCACAATAAAAATAATACTTACAATTAACATGACATTTAACCATGGATACTCACCCCACGTTACCTTGGATATTATTAACCATACCATGAGCCAATACCATGGTTCATCAATACTGCATTTCAAAAATCCATTCTCATTTCACAATCAAAATATTTTATAGATATTTTATTAAATTTTAGGCCAAGAGACACTCCATCTCAATATGTAAGATTTGTTGTAATGTTATATTTTTTTATCTAAACATTTTGACCTCGTCAAATTACATAAAAATAAAAATAAATAAATAAATAAAAATTAATAACTAAAATATTTTGACTCACTGAAATTATATAAAAATAAAAATCAAACTAAAAAATAAAATTAATGATTAAACCAGCCTAGATCCACCTTAACTCATGATCTATCAAGCTATCAAGATTTTAGAGGGATCAAATTTCTCAAGATGCAAACTTTCTTAAGTTTTGCACTAAGAGAGGTTTGCACCTTGAGAGATTGCATCCCTCTAGGGTCTTGATATATCCAAAGTTAAGATGGATCTAGGTTGGTTTCATCTTCAATTGCTCTATCTATCTATATAAAGTTGATGTAAAATTAAGGTGGATATTGAAGAATTTTAGTTATGGACAACATTGATCTTTTTTTTATTATTACTATTTTTTTTTGTTGGTGTAAGTATTATTTTTTTATTTTCTTCCTATTGTACTATAGAGCCCCACACAATAACAATGAAATGGTGTTTAATAATTCAAAAACAATAAAACAAAATTTATTTCACCTATAAAAAGGTATTGTTTGATAAAGTTGGATAGTGGACCCATAAGGGATGGGAACGCACAATTGAGGAGTTTTAGACTCATTATTTGTTGTGTAACCAGCTTAAAAAATAGAAGAAAAGAGATATAAACGCCTTAGAAATAAGCCACTTCGAGGGGGAAACCTCCAATACATTACATAAATGCACAATTCTTGGATGATACAAATGAACAAACCCTCCTTCTATATATAGGAGTCCATGGGGCCACAATATAATCCTAGTGGGGCCACAATGTAATCCTAGCCGACCTAACAATAATAATGTGAGGGCACAATAATAACAATATGGGGGTTACAGGGGTACAATAATAACAATAAGGGGGGCTACACTAACATAATAAGGGGCTACACTATTAATATAGGGACTTAACATGCCCCTCTCCTTCAAAACAGTGTTGTCCTCAACGCTTGAGTAGCTCTGGGTGCTTCTGTATAAAATTCTCATCCTCCCATGTAGAATCTTCAGTGGGTAAGTTCTTCCACTTGATGAGATACTCTGAAATTGATCGATTCCGTAGTTGTCGAGTTCTTGTTTCCATGACCGCTTCTGGTTCCAATATGATTTTTCCTTCCTCATCAAGTTCTGGCAATATTGTTTGAACTGGAAGATTTTCTCTATAACCTTCTTTAAGCATGAAACATGGAAAACTGGATGTACTCGCGAAGAAGCAGGAAGCTCCAATTTGTATGCCATAGTACCAATCTTTTGCAACACCTTGTAAGGACCATAGTACTTTGGCGATAATTTATTATCCTTCTTAGCTTGCTTGAGGGACATTTGTTTATATGGTTGTAGCCGTAAAAATACCAAATCTCCTATATCAAAACTTCTCTCGCTGCGATGTTGATCTGCCTGTTGTTTCATTCGATTTTGTGCCAAATTCAGGTTATCCTTTAAGAGTTGGAGAACTTCTTGTTGATGCTTGACGTGATCTTCCACTGCTTGAACCTTCGAATTTTCCCTTAAAGATGATGTGATCGATGGTGGATGATATCCATAAAGTGCCATAAATGGGGTCATTTTTGCTGCAGTATGGAATGAAGTGTTATACCACCATTCGGCGAGAGGTAACCACTTGACCCATTGTGTTTGTTTATCAGATACAAAACAACGAAGATATCCTTCCAAACATTTATTTACTATCTCGGTTTGACCATCGGATTGAGGATGATAAGATGAGCTATGAGCTAATTGAGTACCCAAACAAGAAAATAACTCCGTCCAAAAATTTCCAGTAAAAATGGGATCTCTGTCGCTCACGATAACCCTTGGGCTTCCATGTAGCTTTTGAATTCTGTCCATAAATGTAGTAGCAACTGTACTTGCTTTAAATGGATGAGATAATGCACAAAAGTGTGCATACTTGGTAAATCTATCAACTACCACCATGATGACACTCTTTCCTTCGGACTTAGGTAAACCTGTGATAAAATCCATTGAAATCTCCTCCCAACGTTGACTTGGAATGGATAAAGGTTGTAGAAGTCCGGGGGTCTTAATTGTTTCCACTTTATTCTGCTGGCAAACCAAACATTCCGCCACAAACTTTTGAATATCAGATTTAAGGCCATCCCAAAAAAATTCTTTCTTCACCTGTGGTAAGTTTTTAAAAATCCTGAGTGTCCTCCTAAAGGAGAAGTGTGCAATTCCAGAAGAATCTTTTGTTTTAGTTGGGAATTCTTACAAAGATATAAGCGATCTTTGTACCATAAGGAATCATTTTTCCAACTAAATGTATCGGATGTACTAGGATCTTGCTGCAACTTTTGAATGAGTGTCCATACATCTTTTTCCTTCTTCCATTCATCTCTTGCTTCGGTTATCCAATCTGGTTGGATAATAGAAATGGCACAAAGCAATGCTTCCACCTCTTCATTCTTTCTCGAGAGTGCATCTGCAACAACATTAAACTTTCCTTTTTTGTAGATTATTTCAAAGTCATAACCCAACATCTTTGTGACCCATTTTTGCTGCTCTTCTGAAGATAGTCTTTGTTCCAAAAAGTGTTTAAGACTATCATGATCAGTTTTACCTTGAAGTGTCTTCCCATTAGGTAATTTCGCCATTTCTTTAGTGCATGCAGTATTGCTAACATTTCCTTCTCATAAATAGGTTTTTGTAAATACTTTCCTTTGATTGGACGACTTTCAAAAGCAATGGGTCTTCCTTCCTGCATTAAAACTGCACCAATTCCATTTTCTGAGGCATCACATTCCACAATAAAGGTTTTTGTGAAGTCTGGCGTAGCTAAGACCGGTGCTAGGCACATTGCCTCTTTAAGATGTTGAAAGGCCTTAGTTGCTTCAGGAGTCCATGAAAATGCATCTTTCTTCAATAATGTTGTTAGAGGTGCTGCTATTCTTCCATAATTCTTAACTGTTGGAGATCTGCGGAAATAGATGATTTTGATGTTGGAACTTCTAGTGAGCATAATTGTGCAATTACGCCTCGTTGTTCTTTCTTTAGAAGCTTTGTCATGCCATTAGAGCTTATTATCCTTCCTGGCTTCCCTTCAATACCCAGTAGTTCGACTTCCTTTCCTTCTGAAAAGAATTTCAAGAAAAGTTCTTGAAAATTAAAAGCTACCGTCCCCAAAGATTGTAACCATTGTACTCCTAGTACAACATCGGCACCTCCCATAGGAATGGAAAGCATTGGACTAGTCAACACATATTCCCCCATGGTTAGCTTGATTTTATGGCATTTTCCAGAGCAATTTATAGTTCCTCCATTTGCAACCATCACTTGACATTCTGGTGCTGGGTATAGGAAACAATTTAATTCCTTGGCTACCTTACAATGAATAAAATTATCGGTGCTACCTGAATCAATCAACACTATTACCTTTTTCTTCTTGATATGTCCTTCTATCTTGAGAGTTTGAGGAGTGGTAATTCCTGCGAGTGCATTACACGATATGGTCGGATTCATTTCTTCCTCTTCTAGAGCTGGTTCCTGGTGTATATCCTCTTCTTGTTCATTTTCTTCTTCCTCTTCACAATCTATGTAAAATAATTTCTTCTCAGCACACTTATGACCTTTAGTGTATTTGCTATCACAACTGTAGCAAAGCCCTTTTACTCTTTTTTCTTCCAATTGTTGTGGTGTCAACCTTGTAGGTTGTGGAAATCTAGATGTAGCCACACTTCCTTCTTTATAGAATTGAGTAGTAGACTTCCTTGTTGCCATAATTTTACATTCAACTTTTCTTGCCAACCTGAATGCCTTCTCTAATGAATCCGGTTCCAGAACACGAACTTCATGTTGAATGTTATCCTTTAAACTGCCTAAGAAGAGATCAATCATGTGGTCCTCTGAAATATCAGTTACCCTTATACTCAATTTTTGGAAGTCCTCAATGTGCTGCCCCACTAAACCCTTTTGTTTGAGATTTATCAATTGGGTAAAGAAGGTGTTGCTCTTTGTATCCTCATAATGTGCTGTCATTTCCTCCGTAAAAATTGACCAAGTGACAATTTTTTTACGGGAGCAAAGCCATTGATACCATACAAATGTATTTTGTTCTAAATGTAAAGTTGCAATGCGTACCTTTTGCGTGTTTTGCACGTTATGAAGATCAAAATATTGCTCCATCTGTAGTATCCATGTTACAGGATCCTTTCCATCAAACTTCCTCATATCCATTTTTGGAATATGGTGGTTCGTCCCACCAAAATTCGAGTTTATGAAATCATGATTAACATTTATTTTGTTCTCATCATGAGGTTCTTCTCCTATATTTCCGCCATTAGGAATCATTTCTGGTTTTAAGCTTGTCATCAAGCCTTCCATGCATGCTTTTAGATCATTCTTCATGTTTTCTATGTTGTCTTTTATTTCATCCATCTTAGCTTCCATGCCCACTTCCATGCCATCCATCTTAGCTTGCACACCATCCATTTTAGCTTCCACGCCTTTCTTCAAACCTTCCATCTTTACTTCCACGCCATCCATCTTAGCTTCCATGCCTTTCTTCAAACCATCCATCTTTACTTCCACACCTTTCTTCAAAAATTCCATTTCATTTTTTGCTGCTCTTTGCGAGAGTGAAATTTGTTGCACTTGTTCTTGTAATTTTGATAGATCATGTTGCAATTCTTCATCTTCATGAGTCATGGTAGAGCCTTCTGAAGGCTTGATGGGTGTTGAATTCTTTTTAGGGGCCATTTTAGAATTCAATATTGATATCTATTCTACAATATTCTCTTGGAATCAATTCAACTTGATTCTTCAAACAAGACTTATGCAATTTGGGAAAAAAAAAATACACACCTTTTACTAGCTTTTAGGAGCTCGATATTGAAATTGAATTATCTCTATAGTTGAAAATCTTCGATATGTGGTCCTCTGAAATATCAGTTACCCTTATACTCAATTTTTGGAAGTCCTCAATGTGCTGCCCCACTAAACCCTTTTGTTTGAGATTTATCAATTGGGTAAAGAAGGTGTTGCTCTTTGTATCCTCATAATGTGCTATCATTTTCTCCGTAAAAATTGACCAAGTGACAATTTTTTTACGGGAGCAAAGCCATTGATACCATACAAATGTATTTTGTTCTAAATGTAAAGTTGCAATGCGTACCTTTTGTGTGTTTTGCACGTTATGGAGATCAAAATATTGCTCCATCTGTAGTATCCATGTTACAGGATCCTTTCCATCAAACTTCCTCATATCGATTTTTGGAATATGGTGGGGCTTCAATCCAACATTAAAGTTTATGAAATCATGATTAACATTTATTTTGTTCTCATGAGAAGTTTCCTCTACTATATTTTCACCATTAGGAATCATTTCTCTCGGTTTTAAGTTTATTACTGCTTCCATGCATGCTTAGATCAAGCTTCATGTTTTCTATGTTGTCTTTTATGTCATCCATCTTAGTCATGCCCATTTCCATGCCATCCATCTTACTGCACACCATCCATCTTAGCTTCCACGCCTTTCTTCAAACCGTCCATCTTTACTTCCACGCCATCCATCTTAGCTTCCATGCCTTTCTTCAAACCGTCCATCTTCACTTCCACACCTTTCTTCAAAACTTCCATTTCATTTTTTGTTGCTCTTTGCGAGAGTGAAATTTGTTGCACTTGCTCTTGTAATTTTGATAGATCATGTTGCAATTATTCATCTTCATGAGTCATGGTAGAGACTTCTGAAGGCTTGATGGGTGTTGAATTCTTTTTAGGGCTATTTTAACCATGATGATATCTATTCTACAAGGATATTCTTCGAAATCCAATTCAACTTGATTCTTCAAACAAGACTATGCAATTTAAAAAAATACACACTTTTACTAGCTTTAGGAGCTCGATATTGAAATTGAATTATCTCTATAGTTGAAAATCTTCGATATCTCGAAATTCAGCCCCGTAGTAGATCTCTGCTTCTTTTAAATTCCATAGGTCTGACCTGATTTGGATTCTCCAAGATAAAGTTGTGTCCAATCTCCCACAATGACCTAATTCTGGACTGGTTCAGTAGAGCCAACTTGTACGACTTGCCACGTGTCACTGTTTTTTCCTTTCTCTCTAAAATTGATAGCCAAGAAACTAACGTCCATGTACTTGTGACCAATTTTTACGGCACTCCAATCCGATCCCCAGAGAGAGAGTTATTGAACTTTTCCCACGATCACCTCTTTGAGATGAAATTCAGGAGCCTGAAAAAGCACTACCTTCCACAGATCATATTTCCAAAAATATTGCGCACCAAGCTCAAATTGTTTGACGACCCCTCGCGCATTTAGTTTTCAACCTTATGAATTTCAGACTCTGAACCTTCGTACAAAAAAATTTATAGCGCAAATGCCACGATGACCTATTTATGAGCCTGAAACAATACCTAACTTCCACAGATGATATCTCCTAAAATATTGCGAACTAAGATCTGTAATTTTTAGACAACCTTCCTCAAGATTTCAGCTTTGCACCCTAGAAATTTCAGCTTCTGAAGCTTCGTAGAAACAAAGTTATACCGAAAATGCCACGATGACCTGTTTGGAGCAGCGAAACCCTAGAATCCCAAAGCTCTGATACCAAATGTTGTGCAACCTCGCCTTCAAAAAGAGAATAAAAGAGATATCAACGCCTTAGAAATGAGCCACTTCGAGGGGGCAACCTCCAATACATTACATAAATGAACAATTCTTGGATGATACAAATGAACAAACCTCCTTCTATATATAGGAGTTCATGGGGCCACAATATAATCCTAGTGGGGCCACAATGTAATCCTAGCCGACCTAACAATAATAATGTAAGGGCACAATAATAACAATATGGGGGTTACAGGGGTACAATAATAACAATAAGGGGGGCTACACTAACATAATAAGGGGCTACACTATTAATATAGGGGCTTAACACCATTCCTCCAGCCTCCGCAACATTTCTCCACTACCACTACCCCGGTTCACGACAGGTTTATTTTATTGAGAAAATAGCATAGAGAGGGCATTACAGCCACCAGCGAAGCAGCAGAGACGATTTTTGAAGGGATTCAGGCCGATTAATTGAAGATTAACAATTATGATCCCATGGTCAAAGAATCGAGGCACAGTTTGAAGATTTAAGCACACCGTCAAAAGCTTACCTGTGTTTAATATCAGTAGAGTACTCTTCTCCAGATGTGCACCTTCCTACAAGAAATCTCCATGCCTCCTCGAGCCCTGAAATGATTAATTACTCTGACTGAAGCTCATTTAAGACAGTCAGGCAGCAGTTGTGGAGGTATGGATTGGCCGTGCAGATTTTCCAACCAGTTCATTTATTCTAGAAGGCTAACACAAAGTTCCAGACTGCCGTAAGGACTTAAAGAACACATAAGAGTCATATTAGAAATAAATAGAGTCTAGAAGAAGATCATTCCTCCATCAAAGAAGTGTCAAGAATTAAATACTCAGCATTCAATCAGAACGAGTTTCAGCCCTCTTTCTTTTTAGAAGTTTTAATACTGTATTTAATTCTTCACCTACCCCTTCTTCTCTGTTTTCTCCTGTAAGAATCCAGAAGAGCACATTGTAAAAGGTTGTTGTTGAGTTGCTGCTGTTGCAGAGAGGGATTCATTCTGACTGTTAGAACAGTTTTGGGAGAGAGTACAGAGTAGTTGTATGTAATAGGCTAGGAGGAGAAGTCTGGACTGTAATAGCCATTGATCTGTAGTGTACATGACTGGTTTTGCATCAATTAATCAAAGCATATTTCACAGGATCCTGGTTTATTACTATTGGTGATGTTTTTCCTAACTCTGTTTATTGAATTTTCATATTGTTTCATGTTCTTTTGGTAGGCAACATAAGTATAACATAGGATTCACCCTTGCTAGGTGCCCTATGTTTCCTGCTCTCCCTACCTTTAATGTTTTTCTGCTTTATGTGTTATCTGAGGGAAAATTCATGTGGTTTAACCAGTGCAGTGGATGTTATTGCCTGCTGGCTGATGTATGAACTCGGGGGTTTACTGCTTGGATGTTTCTTTGTCAAATTTATCTCTGTTTTTTCCCTTGGAGTTGCTAAAGCAGACCTGGAGTTAAATGACCTCTGGTCCGATCTATAAGCAGCCCCTTCGTCCCTCTTTGAGAGCTGCCTTTGAGTATGTCCAAGTAGGTCTGGAGTTAAATGACCTCTGGCCTAATCTATAGACAGAAATTGGGTTGCTCTCCTTCTTTCACTCTCCTTCCTTAATGTTCCATCTCACCATCTAATCTAAAAGATCCTTTAGTATTAGATGACTTGCCCTTTGGAAGCCTTGGCTAGTTGTTGCATGTAATCTCCTTTCATGACTCCATAGCCCAATGGATGGCACTTTCTTGGCCTATCCCCTTTGCTAAAACTTCCTGCTGCTCTGTTCCTTTCCTCCCATTACTTCTCAGTCTATGATCTCATGACCAACCCAGCAACCAACCAACCAAATCATTTAAATCCCCCCTTTGTGCTTCATAGCTAGCCTAATACCTCATTTTGAGCTTCAAAGATATATCATTCTTTGTTTTGTTGGAGAGACCCCTCTCCGGGTCCAGGAGGGCTAGATCCTAGGATCCCAAAGTGCTTTAAAGTTGTCTTATCTTTTGGTATTGCCAAATCTGCCAAAACATAAGAACCCCAACAGAACCGTTCCACGTTTGCTGCCACCTGTTGCAGGTCTCTCGAAGCTATAACTTAGGCCGCCTACTTGTCGATGATTTTATGGCATTCAAAGGCCTCCATGAACCGACTTGGTATGCCATGCTTCTCCAACTCATTCGATTCCAACTCTTTCAAGAAAGAAATATGGCTTCTTGTGTGCTGGGCTCTTCTGCACAAGTTGAGGTCTGCCTCCTGAAATTTCCTGTTGAGATAGAGTACAACAGATTTGGTTTCCCCAATCATTTTCAGGAAACCCCATTGTTATGTCACCGCTGAGATTATCTCTAACCAAATTATCCTTCTCGCATCAATGAGGGTGATATTACCCTTCAGGCAGCTGTTGAGGTCATTGATGGTTTTCTACTGGTCAGCTCTTGCCTTCTTTTCCTGCTCGATCTCCTTCTGCAATATCTCAATTTTTCTGGTATTCTCAGCCAAGGAGGTTTCCAACTCGGTGATTCTCTGCCTCGCGGTGGAAGCTTGCTTTTATAGTACATCATTTGCGGCCTTTTATGTAGTTAGCTGCTTGGACAACGAACTGTTCTCTGATGGAGTGGTAGTTGGCACACAACTGTGCATGTACCAAGTCATTTGCAGCTCCTTCAGCTTGCCCTGAAGAATAGTTATTGTCTCTGCCATTTTTTATTTTTCCTCTTTCTCCTTTGCCAGTGAATCGGCCATGTCTTCTTTTTCTTTCTCTACCTGTGCCAATTCAGCCGTCTGAACATGGTGGGATGCCGGTATGTTGACCTTGCATTTCAATGATGCAACCTCCTTCTGCAATTGATCTATCACATAGCGCTGCGGGTTGGAGTCTCCAGTTTCCTTTCCTTTGATCGACTCCATGAGGCCATGCATTTCATTCGCCTGGGAATGGGAATTTTCCTATTCATTTTTTAGGGTCTCCCTCACCTGTTCATGCTT
Organism: Pinus albicaulis; assembly: GCA_034641835.2. NCBI lineage: Eukaryota > Viridiplantae > Streptophyta > Pinopsida > Pinales > Pinaceae > Pinus > Pinus albicaulis. Next base: position 223,664 of record JAXQQM020085189.1, on the reverse strand, counting down.
AGTCTCCAACTTCTTCAGTGTGATGATGAGCCTCAATACCTCATCCTTTGGCATGTCACCAACCACCTGGAACATGTTGCATTTGTCAAGGGCTGGTACTTTGGCCATGTAAATTGCATACTCAAGCACCCTGTAACTAGTGGTACCTGCATTAGGATCCAAGATGGCCTCAGCCATAGACAATACCAGATGTTTTGTGTCCACATTCATGGAAGCTGAAACCCTGGTATGATATTTTTCCACATAACCTTCCAGCGCAGCCTTGTACTTGTCCCTGATCGCTTTGTTTTTCTGACTCCTTTCAATTAAAATTGGTGAAGCATTATCGCCAATTGCCTCTGAGACCTCAGAGTAGTCGGAGGAGGTGATACTATCTCTTAGCACTTTAAGCCCTGCTTTGCTTTCGTCTGGTTGGTCGTATGGTACAAATGACTCAAGCAACTGTTCTTCCCCTATGACCTCTGCCTCACTTGAGACTTTTTTCTGATTTTTGCGGAGGGGGGAACTTGTTCCTGAGGGTCCCACTTCTTCTCCTTGGCCTCTTTTGGCTTCTATAACCCACCCCATTTGGTAATTGGCACACTGCAAAGTTCCAGTCGAAGACTAGTTGGGGTTGAGAGTTTACCTTGTATACTATATCTAAACCCAAACCCTTGAACTTATCAACATGCTGATATAAGAAGAGGTAGAAGGCCATCGAACAAAAGTGAAAGTGACCAGTTTCCGAAAGCTCTTGGAACTGGGTTTGAATGTTAGCATCCAAGAAGCCAGGGATATCCAGAACTACCCACTTTTGAGACATTAACCACAAGAAATAAACACACACCATGGAAACTTCCCCCAAACTGCCTACACCTAGAAGACCTGCGATGAGGGCTAGGATGGGCTGCACTTCTTCTTTGAACAGACTCAATGGGAAAGGCTCTACAGAAGGAGGGGATGTAGCCTGGTTGTTGGTTATATAGGAAATGAAGTCTTCTTACTGCTCCCATGGAAATTTAGTGAACTAGGAGGTTAAAGATATTTCATTGAAACTGGTATAGATGGCACTGATGGGAAATCAGAGGGATTTCCTGATGATGTCGGGAGAAAGAGAAAAAATATTATTCCCCTGAGCCGAGGTAAATGTGCCTCGACGCTCATCATAGGCATCCCTGAGCCAGCAAATAAAATCGAACACCGGGTAGACTAGGGGGGTAATCTGATGATATAAACCTGATACGACCACCCGATATCGATCCCTATTCTCGACATGTTGCCTAAAAATCTCGGGTTTTATACTTCTGATGGGAAAAGGGTATTGGGGATCACAGATTTTGGCTTGTAGGTCAATGAAGGGCTCGAACCCGGGAGGTTTTTTGGTTTCACAGACTTGAAGAGTTTCTGGTTCAGTTTTCTTGGGTGTGCCCCTTCCCATGACTGACATACAAAACTTTAAAAAACGAAAGGAAAGAAGATGGAATATGAGGGACGGAGTACCTGTGCAGTATGAATTTTCTCAGGAAAACAATGCGGGGGTATTGACAGTGACCGAGTAGACCTGGCACTAGCTCCCACTTAGTTTATATCGTAGCTGGAAGACCTGTAAATTTTACTGCAGTAAAATAAGGGAGGAACATTATCTAAGACTGAAATTTCTGAGGTAAAAGGAAGAGAGGTGAAATAAGCGGGGTAAGTGTCGTAAGGGCACTGACAGTGGAGCATGCGGTGTATAGGGATTCAGTGTCAGCTAGAAGCAGGTGAACACTGCATGCCGAGTTTAATACTGGTATGGGCCTCGGTACCAGCTCACCTAGAAACTTACCTTACCTTTCTGCTACATAAGCCATCCGGTTCTTGAAAAATATTCTTCATAAGACTGGTTAAATATACAACATACAGACCTTTAGGGCCCACGCTTCACTCTGCCACATCACACTTACCCGTACTTTGCTCTGCCACATCACGCTTACCTTGGGTCCGCCCCGTGCTACGTCACCATAACTCCGCGAGGGTACGGGTCTCGTCGCACTTCCACTCCTTGACCCCCTCGGAATTTCCCATACAGGGAGTTCCCTCAAATGCATATTATGAAATCAGAAAGCCCTTTTAATAATATCATTTTGCATCCTTTACCTTTTTACTTTATACCTTTGACTTTTTTCTTTATATTTGTACCCTTTCCGAACATATGCTTTGTTTTTAGGCACGTGACTTGTTTTATCATCGTTTCCTTTCAACCATTCTTTTAATGTTTCACCACTCGTCATGAATTTGATATATTACTACTCAAGGGTTGCCTTAAAAATTGACTGATGTTAACTAATGATCAACATTGGCTCCACCTGGGGACGACACGTTCATCCATGAGCGTGTCGAGAACTTCGTAGACCACCTGTTTGTATTCTATATGGACATCACTCTTCACCTTTTTCATCCTTTTAATTTTCCTCTTCATGATTCATCAGCACACACACATCATTTAAACAAAGATAAAACAAAAACTAATATACAATATGATACATCAGGATTTCTCGGCCCGAATCAGAATTGGAATTAAGGTTTGAGGAACTGACCGTTTACAGGGGCATCAAGCAAATATCCCTGTAAATTTTCCAACCTGAAAGTATTGTTGCCCCCTTGCTCTACAATTTTAAAAGGGCCAAACCAGAGGGGGTCGAATTTACTGTGTTTGCCTTTATCAGCCCTTCGAATGTCCCATCTGAGCACTAAATCCCCAACCTGTAACTTCCTTTCCCTGGCATGTTGATAAAAAAGATCCTTCATTTTCTCCTGATATTCAATCAACCTCTGGATTAACTGATTCCGCGTCTCTTCTAGCTCCACCAGCTGGTTGATTCTCCTGGTCACATCATCAGGTTATTCTTGGCTTTCCTACATGAATCGAGCCACTGGTAATGCTAACTGTACAGGGAAAAATGCTTCCCTCCCATATACTAATTCATACGGGGACTTCCCCGTTTCTCTCTTGCTGGTAATCCTATTGGCCCAAAGAGCGAATTTCAGTTGGGAGTCCCAATTTTTCTGTTTTTCATTGATAGCCTTCTTAAGTGCTCTCACCAACATTTTATTTGAAGACTCTGCCAGGCCGTTTCCTTGTGGGTAATAGGCTGTAGAGTGACCTAGTGCAATATTATACTGTTGACAGAAGCTGACAAACTTTGCAGATTTAAAGGCATGTGCATTGTCTGTCACAATCTTGGTAGGGCAGCCAAATATGGATATGATGTTTTTTTCCATGAATTTTATTACCATAGTATCTGTTGCATTCCTGGCGGGTATAGCTTCTACCCACTTTGTGAAATAATCTATGGCAGTTAGTATCCACTTATGCTGACCACTTGATGGAGGATGTATTTCGCTGATAAAGTCAATTCCCCACTGCTGAAATGGCTCATCTATATGAATAGGGATCATGGGCAGAGGTGCTAGCTTCTGTCTTTCAGCAAATCTTTGGCATTTCTCACAAGCTCTGACCCAGGCAAAGACATCTCCAAAGAGTTTGGGCCAGAAGAATCCAACCTTCAGAATTTTGTGAGTAGTATCCCTCCAACTGTAATGCCCCCCATAGATTCCTTCATGAAACTCAGCCATTATACTCTCTACCTCTTCTTCTATGAGACACAGGAGTAGGATGCCTGAGGGATCTCGCCAGTACAGCCAACCGTTTGCAACCACATACTTTTGTGACCTCAACCTCAATGTCCTGTATTTAGCTTTGTCACAGCTGGGCGGGCAACTGAGTGTTAGGAGATATTCCATTATCTCCTTGTACCAGGGGCTGATGAGGTACTTCATATGTGTCTTCTGGGAAGCTATCTCTACTCCCTGTGGTTCTTCTTTCCTCTCAGACTCCTTGTTTGCCATCATGGACAGATTTATACTCAAAGCCTAACAATTTGATTCGGACAAGATTTTGGCTAACCCTTGTCCCTTGATTAGTTTGGTAGGGCGGATGTCTAGCTCATACTCCTATATTTTGGCGATCCACGTCCCTCTTTTTCCTTCACTATCTCCCTGGATAAGGATATCCTTAACAGCTGCTGTGGGCACAAACGCAGTGACATGGGACCGCAAGACATACTTATGAAAAGCTTTGAGGGTTTTCACCAGAGCATATGCCTGCTTTCCCAATATGTTATATTTCAGCTTGACATCACGAAGCACCTGACTGAAGAATGCAGTAGGCTGCTCATACCCTTCTTCATTTTTCTGCAATAGAACTCCTGCCACTGTATGAGGTGATGCAAAGGAAAAGATCATAAAAGGTTTGGCATAATCTGGCCTAGCTAGCACAGGGGCTTCAACAAATGCATTTTTAATCCTGGAAAATGCCTCTTGTGATTCTTGTGACCACTTTACCTCATTAGTCTTCTTCAACATGTTAGTTATATGCCTAACTATCTCAGCATAGTTAGGGATGAAACTCCTTAGAAAGTTTATTCGGCCTAGGAACACCTGAACTTCCTTTTTATTTCCGGGGAGGGAAATGCCATTTATGACTTCTACTCTCTTAAGGTCTATCTTTACTCCATATTTGGTTACAATATGCCCCAAAATCTTGCCCTCTTCCAATGCAAACAAATATTTATGTGGATTGAGGGAGAGGCCATAACTTCTGCACTTCTCGAAGGTTCTGCGGAAGTGTTCAATGTGCTCTGCATGATGTTTTGAAAACACAGTAATTTCGTCCAAATATACCACCACAAAATTATCTTTCTCTCCGAAAAAAGAAATATCCATGGCCCTCTGAAAAGTGGCCCCTGCGTTAATCAACCCAAAAGGCATCCTAGCATACATAAACATCCCCCATGGAGTGTTAAAGGCAGTCTTCTTTTGATTTTCTGGTAGTACAGCCACCTGATTGTACCCAGAGAATCCATCCATCATTAACATTCGGGAAGCTCCTATCACTTTCTGCAAGATGTGATCCATCTTGGGCAGTGGATAATTATCCTTTCAGGATGCTTTTTTCAGATTCCTGAAATCAACACATAGCCTTATTTCTCCGTTTTTCTTTCGTACAGAGACTAGGTTTGCTACCCACTCGGAATATCTCAATGGTACGATGATTTTGGCCTTCAACAGTTTCTTAATTTCTTTCTCAATTGAGGGTAACAACAGGGGATTTATCTGTCTAAGCTTCTGTTTATGTGGTTTTGCATCTCCCTTCAATGGAATTCTATGCTGCATGATGCTAATATCGAAGGTTTTTAGGTCTTTATAAGACCATGCAAACACGTCTTTATATGACTGGAATAATTTCTGGTAGAGCTGTTTATATTCCCCCAGGACCTTCTTGGATAACTTCACGATTTTAGGGTCAGCCTCAGTGCCAAGATTCAGATCTTCTACCAGATTCTCCTCTACAACTTTGTTCGGTTGCAGTGGAACATCATTCTTATTAAATAACCTTTCTAAGGGCACTAGTCCTCGGGGAATGACATTTCCTTTCAACTGCAGGAATTTGTGGCCAGCCACCTTTTCTTCCCATTTATCTCCTGAAGTGTTTTCAACCTGCTCTTCTTCACAAGTATCAATCTCCATGTTGTAAAATTCAGCAAATGTTTCCAAAAATCTCTTCACTTGTTCTTCATCTTCAAAAATTTTCCAATGTTTGATATTGTCTGGGATTGATGGCCGATAACGTACCTTGATTTCATATCTCAAGAGAGGATTCTGAGGTGGACGGAAAGTACTGGCAGCCACTGCCAAGGAGTCTGCCATCCTATTCTACTCTCGGGGCATGAACTGGATATTGAATGCCAAGAATAATTTATCCACTAGATCCCAAACTTCGTTCCTATAAGCCCTTAGCCTAGGATGTTTGGCTTGGCACTGATTCTTCACTTGTCTGATTACCAGTTATGAATCTCCCAGAACTTTTAGACTTTGTATGTTCATGCTCCTGGCTGTCTGCAGCCCCAGTAGAAGTGCTTCATACTCGGCCACATTATTGGTGGCTTCATACTCCAGCTTGAAAGACAAAGGGACCCATTGGCCTGCAGGAGAAATCAATAATACCCCAGCTCCATTACCTTCCCTGGAGTTTGCCCCATCAAAATGAAGTGTCCAGATTTCTGATTTAGAACTCTCTATTGACTGCTCTGTCTTGATCTGGTAAAATGATGGTTCATGAGCATACTCATGATCTTCTTCCAGCATTAAACATGTGAAATCTCCCTCCCTGCTATAAACTGGAGAATTAACTGAGTCATCTGCCTTGGTAACTGTCTTGAAAAATCTGGTTTCCCAGTACAACCTCCTCTCTTGACCACCAAAAACAGGGATAGTAGCATAGGTCAAGTCCAGATTGATTGATCCACCAATTTTAGTCCCCAAGATCTTGACAGTAGCATGCCAAAACAAGCTGGAATGTCAGCCACCACTATGTCCATCACTACACTTTTTGCTGGGATCTGAGCCATATTGAGCACAAAATCCTTGATCATGCCCAGGCATTTAACTCTCTTGGAGTCAAATGAATAAAGGTCCTTTTACGGACGGGTGATTTGTAGTCCTAGTTTTTCCATGACCGAAAGGGGAAAAAGGTTATGAGAGGCTCCCGAATCTAACATACAGTTATGCAGCAGCAGGTCATGTACTAGTAAGAACACATAAAAAGGGGGAGTAGTAGCATCTAACTCCTCGACATGTGGGCCAAATACAACCATAGGTATTTCTTCTTGAAGGTTCAAAATATCTGGAATATGTATTACTTCTGGGGGTAGCATGAAGGATGTGACCTGGGACTGATATGTAGGTTGTTTTAACAATTCGGTTAAGGGAACTGGGATTTTTACCTTCTCAAGTTCCTTTTGTAAACTGAAGGCAGAGGAGGACCTATCTACTGACACTTCTTTTGATTCTTTGTATTTGGAGTCTTTGTTTGGGGGGAGATGTTTGACTTATTTTATGATTGGCTTGACACTAGGAAGTGTAGTTCCTTCTGAAGAGATGGAATTTGATCAGCAGACTGCAAAGATTGGTTAAGAGGCCTCTTACCTTTGTCCGAGGTCCTTTTATCTATTGCCTCTTTCTGTACAGGTGCTTCCTCTTAAGGTGTATCCTCCTCCTGATCCTAAGTGCGAGTTCTCTTCTTGGAAGATCTGAGGTCATATCCTCTATTGAAATGAGCTTGCATGAAATCGACGAACTGCTTGCAGTAGTCATCAATCTCAGGATGTTTAGTGTCTTCATTAGCTTTCCCTTCTGTGTGTGCATGCACCTCCACTTCATCACTTTCATGTAGGGGGCATTCCACTTCATCACTGTTTGATAAAGCAAGGTATGCCTCCTCCTGCTCATAAGTGGTGTCTTCGGTAGGACCATCTACTTGTCCTTACAAATATAGAGGATTTGGTACCTGATCTTGTTGCTCCTTCCTTTCTCTTTTCAGTATCTGCAAGGGTGGCTTCCTGTATTGAGGATTATAACCTATGTTCGGATCATTTTGGAAACTCTTGGAGGGTGAATTCTTGGCCTCCATTTCAAGTTTAACCAACTTACTTGACAGATTCTTGATCATCTTGTTCATCTCCTCAATCCTATCATTTGCTGAATCTCTATCTTGACTTGAGGTGGAGACCTCTTCTTTTCCCCTTCTTCTGGTATCTTGTTCAGGTTTTCCCTTGGATTTACCAGTGGAGGCAAAGTTTGTCTCAAGCTCCAGTGCATCTGTCTAGGCATCATCCAGGGTGGCTGGCTTTCTTTCTCTCAGAGAGAAACCGAATTCTGAGTCAAAAGATGCCACGAAAACAACCTTGGCAGCGGTCTGATGAGGCTTCATATCTGCGGGAAGACTTAGGTACAACTTGTTAAATCTCTTAATAAATTTGGCCACCCCTTCATTATGTCTTTTCTTGAGTGTATTAAACTCGGTAAGACAATGTCCACGATATTTCTTCTCTCCCCATTTTCTGAGGAAAGTGTCCTTCATCCCTTCCCAAGTGGTGACAGAACGGTCTCCCAGTGTCTTGAACCATTTTCTGGCTTCACCGTCAAGAGATTGCACAAACAGTCTTAGGACTATGTTGAGATGTTCCACATTAAAATTTTCTGCGAAAGAGCAAAAGACCTCAAGGTGTTTTTGAGATTCGATCTCGTTTTCCCTTTGAAATGGGGCAGGATCTTTAGATAGTCCTGTGGCATATCATTCAACACTTGAGGTAATGCCAGGGGGGAATATTTATTCAGCAAGAAGCCCGAAACATTTTCCATTAGAGGAGGAGGTGGAGGTAACATAAGGGTTTGTTGTGTAAGAGGAGGGGGAGGTGGAAGTGTGGTGTGAAAGACAATGGGAATGTATTGAACAACAGCTTGGGGTGATGATGAAACAAGCGGAGTATTAACAACAGATATTTCAGTGACTTCTTTGAATTCTTCAGCCTCTGGAGTGGGATGGAATGAATAACAAGTGGTATCTATTGATTCAGCCTCATCCTTAATTTGGATGTTTCCCAGAGGAAGGCTATCTGAGTAATAACCAGTTTCTCCCACCGCAAAGTCAGAACCTTGGACTTGAGCTACTTGAGAAGAGGAGGATGGAAAGTCTTCTAAGGAAAATTGTGGGATCTCAGTATGGATGAATTGTCTTGCCCTCCAATTTCTTCTATGTAGGATTCTCTGTGGGTCAGACACAGAGGGTGTCTTTGGCTGAGACGTATCTGACCTCAGGTGTGGCTTTCGAGGAGCTAGGACTGCAAATAGATGTATCTGAAAAATGAATGTGGAGTCGCCAAGGTCAGGGATATACAACTCTCAACTCTCCATGCTCACCTAATTGAAGAGTGAATAAGGTTTTTTCTAGGCCCAGGGATTTTAATTTTTCTCAACTTCGTTCCTCGGCAATGACGCCAAAAAGATGTTGTCGATCCTAGAGATAGCCTTGAGTTGTGAAAGACCAGTGCCTAGGACATCTTATACAGTAAGGAGCTTAAGATATAGTTCGAGACATTTTAACAACATGAGGCTCTTTACTACTTCAACTTTTACAAAGAGGTGTAATATAAATGGAACCAGAATATTCTCAGAGTCAGAAAAATAACAGGATGCTGCAGAGGCAAGGAGTGAGTCCTTAATATAGATGCATCAGACAGCTTAAAGACACCTTTCTTTAAGGAGGGCTGGTTTCTAAATGCTTTACAGAGATTTAAAAATCAATTATGTTTGCTGCGTAGAAAGTATAGGAGGAATAATAACTACTAATGAAATGGAATTCCGTAAACATATTCAAACATGATATGGGCTTAAAAGATAAGAATCCATACATGTTAACAGTCTTGAAAGAATAACATCCCACAGTATTTAATATAGAGGAAGCATGAGTGAAGTGAAAAGTGAAACAACATACCATGCCTGAGCCATATTTAAAGTGCCTAGACTAGTTAAGTATAAGCATCAATAGTGATAAATTTATACCAGAGCTAGTGAGCCACTCGCATTCCATAACATGATATAAGAAAAGCGGAGACAGTGAAATGGATAATGAAATAATATCACATTAGACAAAGTCATGGACTATAAAACATTAAGACCAGAATCCTCACATAAAGTAAACCTTCTCCTCGCTGAGACCCAATGAGCTCTTCGCATTTCTATTGAGATTTTCACAACAAGCATACAAAAATTCTTACATAGCAAAATTATTCCGAAAATCTGGAACCTGTTTTTCTCTTCCGATCTTGCTTATAAGGAGGCCTCAGTACATGAGTGGGAAGATATTTTTGGGAAAAATATCTTCCTCGCGTGCCAGAAATTAGTTTGAGGTCTTTATCAAAATAAACAAAACTTATGATGAGGAATAAAGGCCTCTCATCATTTGCAGTTGGGCACTCGGCCGTTTTGAAGCAAAATATTAAACAACAGTCTGGTAAAAAGTAAAATGCTGGAGCGGAACATAAATTCCACTTGAAACTTAAAAGTAATTAACTAAAGTAAAAAGTAAAAAGGCCACTAGGGCCGAATAATGAGTTGACAGTATTTCATTGATGAGAAGGGGTTGAGGTAGTCGCTGACACTGGTGGTGGAACATTTGCTGACGAGCTGGCGAATTGGCTGGCGAACTGAGTGCATCTTTGCTGGATGTCCACTGAAGGTTTAGGCATCACTGCTAATCCTTCCACCTTGATATAGGCCTCTGTGAGGACGTTGAAACTTGCCTCGGTGGGGAGCTTTTGTTTTATCAGATGAAGGAGAATGAATTCTGGGTGGAGGGATGAAACAATTGTCTCACCGAGCAGTTTTATCTAAAAAGATGTCCATCCGGTTTATTTCTTCCTAGAGACGTGTTATATATTCTGTTAACGGCCGTAGCATGGAAGGAGTGGTTGGGTCCCAACAAGATGGAAGTCTGGCTTTTGTAATCTCGACCCAAACTGCATTGACCCGATCCATGTTTGCTGCCACCTGTTGCAGGGCTCTCGAAGCTATAACTCGGGCCGCCTCCTTGTCGATGATTTTCTGGCATTCAAAGGTCTCCATGAACCGACTTGGTATGCCATGCTTCTCCACCTCATCCGATTACAACTCTTTCAAGAAAGAAATATAGCTTCTGGCATGCTGGGCTCTACTGGACAAGTTGAGGTCTGCCTCCTGAAATTTCTTGTTGAGATAGAGTACAAAAGATTTGGTTTCCCCAATCATTTTCAGGAAACCCCACTGTTCTGTCACCACCGAGATTATCTCTGACCAAATTATCCTTCTCACATCACTGAGGGTGATATTACCCTTCAGGCGGCTGTTGAGGTCATTGATGGTTTTCTGCTGGTCGGCTCTTGCCTTCTTTTTCTGCTCAATCTCCTTCTGCAATATCTCAATTTTTCTAGTATTCTCAGCCAAGGAGGTTTCCAACTCGGTGATTCTCCGCCTCGCGGTGGAAGCCTGCTTTTCTAGTACATCATTTGCGGCCTTTTTTGTAGTTAGCTTCTCGAACAACGAACTGGTCTCTAATGGAGTGGTAGTTGGCACACAACTGTGTGTGTCCCAAGTCGTTTGCAGCTCCATTAGATTGCCCTGAAGAATAGTTATTGTCTCTGCCATTTTTTCTTTTTCCTCTTTCTCCTTCGCCAGTGAATCAACCAAGTCTGATTTTTCTTTCTCCGCCTGTGCCAATTCAGCCATCTGAACATGGTGGGATGCCGGTATGTTGACCTTGCATTTCAATGACGCAACCTCCTTCTACAATTGATCTATCACATAGTGCTGCGGGTTGGAGTATCTAGTTTCCTTTCCTTTTATTGACTCCATGAGGCCGCGTATTTGATTCGCTTGGGCACGGGAATTTTCCTGTTCATTTTTTAGGGTCGCCCTCACCTGTTCATGCTTAGTCTCCAGCTTATTCAGTGTGATGGTGAGCCTCATTACCTCATCCTTCAGCATGTCATCAACCACCTGGAAAAGGTTGCATTTGTCAAGGGCTGGTACTTTGGCCATGTCAATTGCATACTCAAGCACCCTGTAACTAGTGGTACCTGCATTAGGATCCAAGATGGCCTCAGCCATAGACAATACCAGATGTTCTGTGTCCACATTCATGGAAGCTGAAACCCTGGTATGATATTTTTCCACATAACCTTCCAGCGCGGCCTTGTACTTGTCCCTGATCGCTCTTTTTTTCTAACTCCTTTCAATTACAATTGGTGAAGCATTATCGCTAATTTCCTGTGAGACCTCAGAGTAGTCGGAGGAGGTGATACTATCTCTCAGCACTTTGAGCCCCACTTTGCTTCCATCCGGTTAGTCATATGGTACAAATGGCTCAAGAAATTATTCTTCCCTTATGACCTCTGCCTCGCTTCAGACTGTTTTCTACCTTTTGCGGAGGGGGGAACTTGTTCCTGAGGGTCCCACTTCTTCTCCCTAGCCTCTTTTGGCTTCTATAACCCATCCCATTTGGTAATTGGTGCACTGCAAAGTTTCAGTCGAAGACTGGTCAGGGTTGAGAGTTTACCTCGTATACCCTATCTAAACCCAAACCCTCGAACTTATCAGCATGCTGATATTAGAAGAGGTAGAAGACCATCGAACAAAAGCGAAAGTGATCAGTTTTTGAAAGCTCTTGGAACTGGGTCTGAATGTTAGCAGCCAAGAAGCCATGGATATCTAGAACTACCCCCTTTTGAGACATTAACCAAAAGAAATAAACACATGCCATGGAAAATTCCCCCAAACCGCCTACACCCATAAGACCTGCGATGAGGGCCAGGATGGGCTGCACTTCTTATTTGAACAGAATCAATGGGAAAGGCTCTACTGAAGGAAGGGATGTAGCCTGGTTGCTAGTTATAGAGGAAATGAAGTCTTCTTGCTGCTCCCATGGAAATATAGTGAACTGGGAAGTTAAAGCTATTTCATTGAAACTGGTATAGATGGCACTGGTGGGAAAGTAGAGGGCTTGCCTGATGATATCGGGAGAAAGAGAAAAAATCTTATTCCCTTGAGCTGAGGTAAACACGCCTCGATGCTCATCGTAGGCATCCCTGAGCCAACAAATAAAATCTATCACCGGGTAGACTGGGGGGGTAATCTGATGATATAAACCTGATACTACCACCCGATATTGATCCCTATTCTTGAAATGTCGCCTAAAAAGCTCGTGTTTTATACTGTTGATTGGAAAAGGGTATTGGGGATCACCGGCTTGCAGGTCAATGAAGGGCTCGAACCTGGGAGGGTTTCTGGTTTCACGGACCTGAGGATTTTTAGGTTCAGTTTTCTTGGGTGTGCCCCTTCCCATGACTGACATACAAAACTTTTAAAAATGAAAGGAAATCGGAGGGAATATGAGGGACGGAGTACCTGTGCAGTATGAATTTTCTCGGGAAAATGACGCAAGGCTACTAACAGTGACCGGGTAGACCTGGCACTAGCTCCCACTTAGTTTATACCGTAGCTGGAAGACCTGTAAATTTTACTGTAGTAAAATACGGGAGGACCGTTATCTAAGACTGAAAGCTCTGAGGTAAAAGGCAGAGAGGTGAAATAAGCAGGGTATGTTGGAAATATTTTCATTGATGGCAAAAGAACTGGCAAAGCAAAGACAGGAAGGAAAAAGAAACAGAGAGGTAGCAAAGGCAGCAGATGAGATAGAGGGTAGCAAAGGCAATAGATGAAACATAGGAATTAGAGACAGAGTAGCATAATTGAATTAGGGGTTTGATACAGTTTGCAAAGGAGATGGGAAAAGGGAGAGCTGCTAGGAAGAGTCAAGGTAATAGATTGAAGGACAAATTGTATATCTGGCCAAGATTTGTGTATGTTGATGAAGCACCGTGGAATTGTGTTAAGTATGGTTGAGTAAATCTAGAATGACCTGTTTGATCAACTTCATAATAGACAGAGGATACCTACGGTGCACAGAGAAGAATGAATTCATCATTGCAGAGTTAGGATATGTGTATTATATGTGTTTTGATTGATTTAATTCTTGTATGGAATCCCCTGAACCTCTGTAATGGAGTCGAATGATGATTGGAAGGGTTGAATGATATATTGTATCTAGTAAGGGAATTGATGGTAGATGGAGTAGATTAATGGAGTAGCAGAACTCTTGGTGACGACGGAATGAAAAACATTAAAGAGCAATTTAATTATAATAATAATTTTAAAAGGCAACGGAACCCTGCGCGAATGAGCGGAACTATGACCATATGAACAATAAAGGCGGTTTATGGTTTTCATCACACCACTTTCAATAGGCAAGCGGTATTCAAGAGGTGGGGAGTGATTCCATAGAACGGGCGACACGCGTCCCTGTACGATTCTACAAAACCACTTTTTTTACTGTGCGCCATCGCGCGTTATAGTTCGACCCAAGACACCCAGCGATATCATTGAGCACCGTTGATCTGGGAAGAGGCCATCGGAAGGTCATTATTTGTTGAAAGTGCACGAAGTTTAACATAGGTACAACGGGCCATCGCTCGTTAAAGTTCGGCATCGGAGGTCGAAGCGATATGCATATACGCCATTGATCTAGAATTTTGTTAATCTAACGGTGATAGGACGCTGGACGTGCACGAGGTTTACTGTGGTACGATGGGCATATTCGATTGGCTATTAACTATGTATGTGGGCCCAGGATCAAAGGTTTATCACAATAAAGTCTGAAGGGTTAAAAACTTTAGATATAAGGCTTGGGAATTCAAAAAGTTGTAAATATAATTATTTATCAATTTCTTTTAAATTGATAAATAAATTAAAAAGAGATCAAAGGCCCCGTGGGACAAACTAAAAGGAATACCACTAGCGGTTCGTGGTTTTTGACTCATGGTTTTTTATAAAGGGAAAACTATATAAGGAGAAGAAAAATAAATAACGAGGTGTGCATTGTAAGTGTCCTGAATAAATTTCAAAAGGAATATCTGTACGGGCGAGCTCTATTCTTAACTGATAAATCTGAGACCACGATGCACCCATGAAGATAATCTGATGATGATAAATCTCTGGTTCGAATGACGGACGATATCATGAAGAACTGGTGTGAGTATACAAAAGATAAATAAATCTGGTAACCGGCAAGGTATGTCGTATGGAAATTGGTGGATCCAGTATAAAAATTGATGAAACAAGGTCCACAGTAGTGCTGAGGGTTGGAGCCTTCAGAGAGTGGTGTTAGTATGAATCTTTTATCGAAGTGTATGAAAAAAGACCACTTTAGCTACGCATAACCTATAACCCTAACATCAAATATGGCTGCCAATATCTTCAGATCTGCAGTTAGTTGATCAAGACAAGTGCTGCAAAAATCCAGATCTATGCATAAAGAGACATTAAGCAGTAAAAATAAGGTTTTTCTCCATACATCCAATAGACAAGACAAGAACAATGTTTTTGAAAGAATTTTTGTATTAAGGGCACCTGGGAGGAAAACAAGAAGGTGTTTCCAATTCTCCTCAATGGGATGGGTTCTTGGAAGTCCTCAGCACTTCAGATCTAGTATTTCTCTCTCCTGTTGGTGTAGAAAACCCATACAAAGATAGAACTCAAAGGGAGCTCACACAGCAAATAATGGAAAATTTGACAATGATAATGGCTCAAAGTCAGACCAAGAGTATAGATCCATAGTGATCTAATAGGCAACAAAAGGTGAAGAATGGTAGGAGAAACCCTCCTATTTATGACAAAATATTGGGTCATTCTAGATCTTGGTGCATGATTAAAATAACATTAACCAAATCTAGATCCACCTTTTATGGAATATTTTATTATATTTGTTGGAGGAAAAAGTATTTGACTTGGGTCAAATCCCTTTATTTGTGAATAATAAATAAATAAATGATTTATTTATCATTTTAAGGAGGTGGTTAAAAGGTAATCAAATAAATAATGATTTATTTAATTATTTATGGGTGATTTAGTCATATTTAACGAGGAATATTATTTAAATAAGATTTAAACAATTATTCCTAGAAAATAATAAGATAAATAAGGATTTATCTAATTAATTTCTTTGTTTTGGGTTAAACATGACCAGGAATAATAATTAAATTATTGTTTAATCAATTATTCCATGAGGGAAATCAAACAAATATAGATTTGTTTAATATTTCCCTTTGGGGTTTCCTGTTTAGACCATAAAAAACCTAATAAATGTGTTTTATTAAGTTATTTTACATAGTGAAAGCAATTTTACTTAGGGTAAAATTGGTCTTACATGGTGTACTTGGGTCCATCTAATGATAGTAGGTTAGATGACCAAAAAATGGTGTAACAGATTTCCCCCCAGCGTGCGAGTGTTAGGAGCAAATCGTATGACCGAAGTACGTTATAAGAACTCAATCACCAGACATCAAAAGGGAAGTCAGAGAGAGAAATGTAAGGTAGACTAATGTGCTGAAGAACTAGACCCTAAGGAGAAGAGACTTGCAGGTGCAACAAGTCTCTTTTTATGAGAGGGTACCTGTCCTAAAGGCGACGGGGGAGGCATACCTATGCCCGCCGAGACAAAGTACAAAAGAATAGTGTGTCCAGTAAACAAGGGACCGAACCATAAAGTACAGCCAGCATAAACATGAGCTAGATAAAAATACAATGAGAGATCCCACATACATGCTGTGCCTGGGATAACAGCCAAGACTTATACAATAATATCTAAGTACATGAGATACAAATACAACCCAAATGCCCCCCTATGAGCGGGGAAGGGCTCACAAAATCAGACTGATACATGCAAATCAAAGAGGCGCTGCAAGCGGCTAGGGACGACATCATCAAATATATGGAGCTGCATCGAAGGCTGCAATGAAGAGGTCATCCGGGTATGTGGGGGGCTACCTGCAGGGCCACCTGCTCATGAGGGCTGAGACATCTCGCACACACTTAGGCATCACCAATAGCTGCTTCTGCATCACTAAACCATCAAGCATACAGATCTCGATCATGCTGAAAGGAGCTGGAGTGGAGAAACAATCAAGTCAAAGGGAAATGAGAGATCCCTTTGCCTGATCTGAGGCACCGAACAAGAGTGGAACCTGGAACCAAGGTACACCGCCCTCTAGACCCATCTTCTGGAATGAAGGAGATGATGTCGACAGAAGGAGGTCTGCCATAGGTGAGGCAATGAGATATCCTCAACTAAGGCACGAGAGAAAATAGTAGCGTGACAGACAGACTAATACCAATGATGATGATGAAATGGAGGGGACTAAGTAGAGAATGGATGACTTCCCCTGCTAGAGCATAAAGGGCATGAATGACACGGCAGCGACTGACACAGTATCATAAGGGATAGGGGACGGTGGGACTGACGGCCATAATGGGCGACACAAGAGAGAGACCAAGCAATGAAGGAGGGAGGACTATAGCAGGATATAAAAGGACTCGAGATAGACTCCATGAATGCAATGAGGACTCAACTTGGATGCTCTAAACAAGGGCGGCTCGATGGTGCTGCGACACAGTAAAGGTCCCATGGGGGACCATGAAAACATGAGTACAAGATGGTATCTCATGAAGAAAATCGACACGAACAAGGAAAAGTATGGAGGCAAAGTGATGCCCCAAGTACAAGTGTTGTAAGTGAGGAAATTCGATTTTGAGGAGAGGTGAAGTGATCCTTCTGGGACAACATCTGTCTTGGCGAAGTATCAAAGTATTAAAACAAAAAAGGATGCTAGCTATCTAAAAGAAAATAAAACATGCATTGCAGAAGGGAAATGCTAAGGGTAATATTTCTTAAGATAGAGTGCATTGCGAGGATTAGGAAGGGGATTGCCTTCGAAGTCCTCTAAGAGGTATGCCCCCTTACCGAGATCCTTACTGATGATGTAAGGGCCTAGCCATAATGAGTCGAACTTCCCGTGACCAAGGACATCATGTTCCTGGTCATATACTAGAACAAGGTCGCCTTCGTGAAAAGTATGGGGGTGGAATTTTCGGTCATACTGAGCTTTGGTGTGTTTCTTAGCCGCTTCAATGGTTTGCAATGCAACACGACAGTCTTCGGAGGTGCGCTCAAGCATGATAAGTCGTTGTTCTAGAGGTTGGGTATCAGGGAGAAGTTCAACAGCCAGATGAAGGGAAGGGATTTCACACTCGATCGGTAAGACTGCCTCCTCTCCAAAAACAAGGTGGAAAGGAGTAAACTTGGTGGCGGTTTTAACAGAAGTTCGATAGGCCCACAAAGTAGGGAAGAGAATAAGATGCTAGTTGGTTTTGTGCTTATTCATTGTTCGTTGAAGCATGGTCTTGAGGATTGTGTTGACTGCTTCAACTTGGCCATTACCTTGGGGGTAATAGGAGGAGGAATATTGGTGCTCAAAACCCAACAGTGAGGATAGCTCACGCCATATCTCATCTTCAAAATGTCAGCCGTGGTCAGAGACCAATTGTTTCGGAACCCCGAATCGAGCAATAACGTGGTTAAAGAAAAAGAGGGCTACGGTAGCTTCCATTTTATTAAATGTGGGCATAGCCTCGGCCCATTTTGTGAAATAGTCAACCGCCATGATGATATATTTATGGTTACCAGCGGATGGCAGGCGACACTCCATAAAGTCGATGGCCCATTTACAAAAGGGACCAGTTGTGACGATAGGATGGAGGGGAGCTGGGGGAGCTCACGTCTTAGGGGCGAAATGTTGGAAATTGGAACAGTGTTTGACTGCCTCAATGCAATCACTGAAGAGGGAAGGCCAAAAATACCCAACGCGCATGACTTTCTGAGCAGTAGCAAGACCAGAGAGGTGGCCACCACAAGCGCCGCTATGGCAGGCATTGAGGACCTGTTCAGCTTCAGCGTGTGTGAGACAACGACGAAGGACAGTATCTATACCGCGACGATAGAGGTCATCACCGAAAAGAAGGTAGCGGGGAGCCTGGTGTCGGATACGTCGTCGAGCATCACGATCAAGGTGGAGGGTGAACTTTTGGGTTCGCAAGTAAGTGAGGATATCACCATACCAAGGATCGTCCAAAGTAATGGCGAATAAGTGCTCATTAAGAAAATCATCATTAACTGGGGGATCCTGCGTTCCAGTAGGTAATTCAGAAATGAGTTCAGCAAGGGCTAAACCTTTCTTACTTTTTGGTGTGACAAATTCGAGGTCGAATTCTTGAAGGATGACAACCCAACAAGCGTACTTCCCAGTGAGGATGCGGCGACTCAATAGGAAATCCATGGGGTTGGAATTAGTCACAACCTTGGTGGAACATATGAGGATGTAATGACGAAGTTTTTGGACCGAGAACACGACAGCCATAGCTAGTTTTTCTTCATGTGAGTAGGAAACAGGAGGCCCTACGAGGTTCTTACTGATGTAGTAGATCACATGCTTGATACCGTTGTCATATTCCTGGATAAGAACTTCAGCAACCGAATAGGTGGAAGTGGAAATGTACAGGATGAAGTCCCTATCAAAGTCGGGAGGGCAGATCAAGGGAGAAGATGTGAGAGCCTACTTGAGGGCATCGAAAGACTCATGAGCATAGGTATCCCATACAAATTGGATGTTAGATTGGAGGAGTCTAAGGAACCCATGTGCGGTGGTGGCATAGTTAGGAATGAATCGATGAAGAAAATTAGCTTTGCCTTGGAGAATTCGTAGCTGGCGTAAGGTACGTGGAATGGGAAGTTCAAGAATGGCTTGAACTTTCAAAGGGTCAAGAGTGATACCGTTCTTAGACACTATGAAGCCTAGGAGATGGCTGGCGGGAACGCAGAAGACGCATTTCAACGGGTTAAGGCGGATATTATACTTGTGATATCAGAGAAAGACAGTACATAGATTGTGGAGGTGTTGTGCCCGATGCTTAGAATGCGCAGTGAGGTCATCTAAATAAGCAAGGATAATATGAGCTAAGTCATGGAAATAATAAGACATGGCCCATTGAAAAGTGGCGCCGGCGTTTTTAAGGCCGAATGGCATGACCAGGTAAGTGAAAGTTCCCCACGGACTGATGAATGCAGTTTTAAGTTGATCACCAAGATGGATAACGACTTGGTTGTATACAGAGAAACCATCCATAAAGGATAAAACCTCATGCCCCGCACACTCATCAATGATTTGGTCAATAAATGGTGTGGGAAAGTTGTCTTTGGGACAAGCTTTGTTCAAGTCGCGAAAGTCTGTACAGACACGGATGGTGCCTTGTTTCTTGAGGACAGGAACTAGGTTGGACACCCAAGTGGTGTATTTAATGGGATAAATGAAACCAGCCTGCTTGAGCTTATCGATTTCGGCTTTGATAGCATCACGTCTGGAAGGATTAATGGGTCTCAATTTTTGACGGACTGGGTTGGCATCGGGCCATGTGTCGATATGATGTTCGACGATGGTGGGATCGAGTCCGGGCATTTCGGAGTAGGACCAGGCGAAAATATCACGGAATTCTTTGAAAAGCTTAGTGTAAGCTTCAATTTCTTCCGGGGTGCATTGGGCGCCCAAGGTGATATATTGTTCGATTCCTGGTTTGACCGAAATGTCAATTTTAATTGTAGGAGAGATATTGGCCATGTTTCCTTCTTCGAAAGCATCAGGTGCAGGGATGGGATTTTTGAACCAATCGACGGCATTGGGAATGAAAACTTTAGTTTCCACAACATATTGGTCATGGGACTGCTGGGGGAGGAAGTATGCGCGATCGTGCATATCATCCCACGGAAAGTCAGGGTTGGTCATGGCTTCCATAATGTCTTCATCGGTCTGGAATATGGGAAGACTGGAGGAAGGATGATCACCCGATGATGTAGTAATGCCTGCCTGGTCATCTTGTGGAGAAAGGCTCACATGTGCATCGTCAGCAGATCCAAGGTCTACTGAGGTGGAGCCGAGAGTGTCCGCAGGTAGGAGGTTAGGCGAATCAGCTCGCAAGGATGATGATAGGTAAAAAATGGTGGTCGAAGGCTCTGTCGTTTCGATAGCGGGAGGAGGAATGTGAATGGGAGTAGGAAGATCCTCTGGTCCTACCGAAGTAGAACTCGCAAACAAGTGAGAAGGTATCGTGTCTGGCGTAGCCTTGAATTGGCAGTACGTGTCTAAAGAGGAATGATACTCGTCAAGGCGGGGACAGAGGTGGGTGTAATGGCCATGGAAATCGCACAAAGCACAAGGGTGATTTGTGCGCAAGGTTTTGAGTTTCGGGATAGAATCCGGGATAGTGACGTAGACTTCAGGATATTAGATTCGGGAAACGTCTCGTTGACCAGGGTCTTGAGATGCGGCAATTCAGGACACGTATGGGTGGCGTGACCAACAATGTCGCACAAAGCGCACTGGATAGCGTGCTTTGGTGGTCGAGGAGGGGTAGGGTTCGTCGGGGCGGCTTGGTCCTGATTGGTTTTTATGTGAGCTTTTCCCCCTTTTCCTGATACCGCTGCAACTGGAGATGGTGTGGGCTGAGGTGTGTGAGGCACCGTGGTAGAGGGAGAACGGGGATCAGTGGAACCGGAGTCAAAGCAAGGTAGGGTTTGGGGTGACCAGGTGGGGTAGTGGTTGGAGGGTCAAGGAACCAGATAGGGATACCCAGGGTTAGGTTGGGGAGAGAGAGGGTAGCCATAATAGGTACCGAGTACACTCCAGGAGGTGGGATGAATAACGGTATCTGACCGGAGGGGTAATGGCCAGGCGGAACGGATCCAAGGTGGCTAAGGCCTGGAGGAACCGATCCAGGAGTATAGAGGGGCTCATGGGTACCAGCTGTAGGAGAGGGGCCAGAAGGAGGAGGTCCGACTGGCTTAGATGAATGGCTAGGAGCGGGTTGTGGTGGGTGAGGTTGAGGTTGCGGACTAGCCGCAGCGGGCTGTTTAAGGGTTGCTCGAGACGATTGCATCATGCAAACATTCGATAAGCTGGGCTCAGAGATAGGAGGAGGAGGAAGACCAGGAAAAGTTCCAAGCAAAGATGAGTCTTTGTAGACGCCGGGAGAGAAATTGGTCAAGGAATCGACGGTTTGTTTATTGGCTACAGAAGAGATGGTCGTCTCAGGGGAGGTCTGAGACTTTGGCTCATGATATGTCGACTGGTTGATGGTGATTATATTTCCATTGTGAGGAAAAGACATCTTGTGAAAAACCGCAGATGGGACAACAGACATGGCATAGGTGTAGCTTCACCCCAAGAGAATGTTGTAATCTAGAGGGGCGTCTATGAATTCGACGTCAACGCAAACAGTCTTGCCCGCAAGAGTGATAGGACAATTACCGAAGAGGCCAATGGGCTGGGAGGCGTGGCCATCCCATGCTCGAAGGGTGATCGTGGAAGGGGCCAACTCAGGAGATCCAAGTTGCTTCCAAACCGAAGCGAACATCACACAGGTGGATGCCCCCTCTTCAATTATACACCGAGAAACATTAGCGTTCTAGATTTTGACTGGGATATGGAAGGCTACGGAAGCAGGAAGAGGAGGATGTTCTGATTTATGGGCATCGAAAACAATCATTTGGTCATCATCAGGATCTACAGCGCCCATGGCAGATAGTAGAGCCTTCTTGTAGGAAGGGTACGACTGGAGGAGTTCCAATGTGGAAATGGCAGGAGGAGACTGCGCCAAATCATCTACTATGCTATACGAATGAGCAGCTCGACCAGGAGCAGCATTT
This sequence comes from Pinus albicaulis, assembly GCA_034641835.2. Classification (NCBI taxonomy): domain Eukaryota; kingdom Viridiplantae; phylum Streptophyta; class Pinopsida; order Pinales; family Pinaceae; genus Pinus; species Pinus albicaulis. The sequence continues at coordinate 201,625 of JAXQQM020085189.1, read as the reverse complement.
CGGCGTAATGGTCCCTTAGGAATCTTGATATGAACCTCAAATTTGGGTTGAGGGATATGTAAGCGGCCATTGGATGTCGAAAGAGGCTCGGTAGAACCTGAAGAAGGGGACTCGGAGGCAGACTGAGCGGGAGGCTTGGGGTACTGGCGAGACCAAGTTTGAAGGTTAAGGTTGACGGTTGGGGATGGATCAGAGTTCATCATGAGGATCTGGTAATCGGAGGAACCAGAAGGGGAAGGTTGAGTGGTGACCTGTCCGTCAGGTGGTTGGGCAGCCACGAATCCTTGTTGGGGGAAAGGATCGGTAAACAGAGCCGGTTGAGTAGTGGGCACATTAGGGGGAGCATGGGGGGAGGCATGTTGTCCTTGCAATGTGGCTTGAGACTCCCACATCTGCCGCATCTGTGGTAGAAGGGGACAATCATGAGTGTAATGACCGTAAACACTGCAACACGAACAAGGCTTATTTGTGCGAATAGGCCTGTCTGGCTTGGGCTGAGTGCCCTGTTGCTAGTTAGCAGTGTTATGGTCAAGACCTTGAGGATTGGGTCCATGAGTACCAGGGGAAGATTGATTTTGATTGCCTCTCTGCCTTCTTTGAGAGGAAGGGGGATTACTCGCGCCCTGCTCTGCAAAGACTTGCCCTGGAGGGGGCTGTAGGTGCTGTTGTTGGGGTTGAGAAGGCAAGGGAGGTGGAGGTGAAAATGCTGGAGGAGCTGGAGCACCAGGCTGTGGATAAGGATAATGGTTAGGTTGGGAAACATTGAGGTAAGCAGGAGACTGGGAAAAAGGCTGAGGCATGCTGTATCTTGGATACATGCTACCTGGAGGGGGAAAAGTGCTAAAGGTGCTGGCCCCTCCCGGGGGGAGACCATAGCCCATAAGAGGTTGAGCATATGGATGAGAAAGGGCTCCAACGATACCGTCAGTGGAGTGAGATGCCCCCAGGGCGTTAGCGCCACCGGGCCTGGGGAGGTCAGGAAGGACGGTATAAATGTAACCAGACTGAGCGTAGATCAGGTCATATTTCAAGTCTATTTGGAAGGCGGCTTCTTTGGTTTGAGGGAAATGGGAGGCGACATCTTTGCCAATGGAAGGTAATAGAGTGCGAAGGAACCAGTCCATATAAACCCGATCTTCAAAGGTGGGAGCTCGACATAAGCTCCTTCTTCTCTGCCATTCCTGGACATGAGTGGAAAGGCGGGTGGAAGAGGATTGACGGAAAGAAGTCAAAAGCTCAGTACCAGTGTCGTATCAGAGAGGGAGCTGGAAATAAGATAAAAATTCTTGGGCAATGGTCGCAAAGGTGGTATGGGAAGAGGTGGTCTGATCAACATACCATTTAGAAGCTTCACCTGTAAGCGTGCGTTGGAACAACCAAAGACGGATGGAGTCATCGGTAATGGAATTGGAGGAACACCACATGTGGAAAGATCGGATATAATTGGTTGGATCTTCTCCAGCAAGGCCTTCGAACTTGGGAATGTCGGAGGGGAGCTTGGTCTGCATAGCAGGCCAACCAACACCGTGGCGAATGGGGTCATTAATCAACAGATTGAAATCAGGGAGGCTGAGTCCTGCCATATAAGGGAGCAAGGGTGCAGCCGAGGTAGTTCATGTGGCAGTTCCGCTAGTAGTAGTCTCGGCATTAGGGCCAGGATTACCGCTAGCATTAGGCCTTGGACCAGACATAGGGAAGGTGACAGGGGGAGAACCAGAAGTAAAAGGAGAACCCAATGAATCAGAAGAGGAGTCAGAGTGCGGACTCGGAGGAGGACTAACTCGACGACGGCGAGAAGGAGTAGGTCGACCGACCGGAAACTGAGGGTGAAGGCCAAGAAGTGTCCGGGATGTGTGCCTGGGGGGCACAATGGTGACAACACAAACACAGCACAAGGGGAAGAAGAATGACCAACAAAGGCAGGGAGGTGCAGAATCAAGTGATTACAATGACGAAACAAGGGCAGAAAGGTGTAGTGTCAATTGATTTTACAATGTTTTAAAGTATTTGCTTGGCAGTGTTAACCAGGCTCTTCTTCGCTTAGGGTGAGTGTGTGGCGTGCGTTAATTTTAATTTTTAAACCTAGACGTTTTGAGAGCAAAAATAAAAAGTGTGCTGCGTAACTGAAAATAAATCTGCAGAGAACAGTATATAATGCTGAAATAACAGAAAATTAATAGCTAACAATGCATCGATCTAAACCAAAAAGGCGGGGCTCTCAAAACTAGTCGAAAAGAGGGAAAAAAAAACTAGTCAAAACACACTAAAAAGAGGCCAATATATTGAAGGTCGGGAGGGACAGGGATCTGAAGGAGAAATCTGCTGAAAAGAGGTGCAGAACACAGCCAAGAGGCAGAGGCAAGGTGGCTGTAAAAAAAGGAGGAAATCAGCAAAAAGCAGAAGGGACAAGGAGGAGGCCCTAAAGGTGGATCCACAAAAAACTCCAGGAGGTGATTTGAAAGGGAGAAGAGCTGATTAAAATGGATCTGAAAGGGAGGTATCAGATCTGAAAAAGGGGAGGCTGAAACTCTGAAAAATCAGACACCTGAAACAGTTAAAACTCTTCCACCAAAAGTGGAGGGTACTGAAGCCCTAGGGGGCTATGTTCCCACTTGAGATGAGAAAAAAAGATCAGAAATATGTCTAAACGGGCTGAGACAAAGGCTAGAAAACCCTGACAGAAGCTTCAGAAAAACCCAGAAAAATTGCAGAAAAATAGCAGAAAAAATAGCAGGTCGCAGGTTCTGACCTGTTTTCTATGCAGGTCATAGATAATGGGCTGAAAAGTGCGACCTGGAGGCCAGGTCGTAGTTTCTGGGCTGAAAAATGCGACCTGAAGCTCCGGGTGTCCCAGCGGCAGATTTCCGAAAAAGTTGTCGTCTCAGTTGCGGCTGATGTCTGTGACCTGCGCAATAGGTCCAGAAACACGCGGAAGTTAGAAATTTTAATGTTTTAGGGTTTTAGAGGTAAAAAACAATAGAAAGAGAGGAAAAACAAAAATCTGAAAAGAAACCCTAGGGTCTGAAGTAGCTGGATATGTAGGAATATGAAAAACGACAACGGTCGTAATTGAAAACCCTTGTGGAGTCGCCAGTTGTTAGTATGAATCTTTTGTCGAAGTGTACGAAAAAATACCACTATAGCTACACATAACTTATAGCCCTAACATCAAATATGGCTGCCAATATCTTTAGATCTACAGTTAGTTGATCAAGACAAGTGCTGCAAAAATCCAGATCTATGCATAAAAAGACATTAAGCAGTAAAAATAAGGTTTTGCTCCATACATCCAATAGACAAGACAAGAACAATATTTTTGAAAGAATTTTTGTATTAAGGGCACCTGGGAGGAAAACAAGAAGGTGTTTCCAATTCTCCTCAATGGGATGTGTTCTTGGAAGTCCTCAGCACTTCAGATCTAGTATTTCTCTCTCTTGTTGGTGTAGAAAACCCAGACAAAGATAGAACTCAAAGGGAGCTCACACAGCAAATAATGGAAAATTTGACAATGATAATGGCTCAAAGTCAGACCAAGAGTATAGATCCAGAGTGATCTAATAGGCAACAAAAGGTGAAGAATGGTAGGAGAAAACCTCCTATTTATAACAAAATATTGGGTCATTCTAGATCTTGGTGCATGATTAAAATAACATTAACCAAATCTAGATCCACCTTTTATGGAATATTTTATTATATTTGTTGGAGGGGAAAAGTATTTGACTTGGGTCAAATCCCTTTATTTGTAAATAATAAATAAATAAATGATTTATTTATCATTTTAAGGAAGTGGTTGAAAGATAATCAAATAAATAATGATTTATTTTTTTATTTATGGGTGATTTAGTCATATTTAACAAGGAATATTATTTAAATAATATTAAAACAATTATTCCTAGAAAATAATAAGATAAATAAGGATTTATCTAATTAATTTCTTTGTTTTGGGTTAAACATGACCAAGAATAATAATTAAATTATTGTTTAATCAACTATTCCATGAGGGAAATCAAACAAATATAGATTTTTTTAATATTTCCCTTTGGGGTTTCCTGTTTAGACCATAAAAAACCTAATAAATGTGTTTTATTAAGTTATTTTACATAGTGAAAGCAATTTTACTTAGGGTAAAATTGGTCTTACATGGTGTACTTGGGTCCATCTAATGATAGTAGGTTAGATGACCAAAAAATTGTGTAACAAGGGGGTTGTAGCTCCTTTCCAGTGGTAGCTGGTAAACGAGAGAAGGTTGTAGCCTTCTGCAGGTGGGTATCTGCGTGCTGGTATAAGTCTGCACCAGCATATATTGTAAGAAGTTTTCTCTATAATAAATATTGAAGACTGAGATTACGGCAACAGTGGTTTTCTCCCAAATTGGGTTTGCACCTTAAATCCTGGTGTTCATATGTGTTGTGTATATTTGATGGTTTGTTCTGTTCATGCTTAATGCTTATATGATGCAATGCTCTAAGTAAATACATAATAAGATATTTGTACATACATGTTGGATGCAGTACTGTAACTTAAGGTTTTTAAGAGAAAGAAAAGAAAAATAGTTCAGCCCTAAATACTGATTCACCCCCCCCCCCCTCTCAGTATTTCTCCCAACAATTGGTATCAGAGCAGGTCCTTCTAAAAAATATTAGCCGCTAGAAGGAAGATCAAGCAAGATGAGCAATCAAGATGGAACAACATCTATCAGGCCTTCGCTCTTTAACGAAAACAATTTAATCTTCTGGAAAACAAGGATGAGGTCCTATCTTCAGTCTCTGGGAGCAGAGGTATGGGCAATTTTTGAACAAGGATATCAATATCTGGCTACAGTACCAACAGATCCGACGAAAAGAAAGAATTACGAAACAAATGCAAAGGCGGTCAATGCTCTATTGGGAAGTCTAACTAAATTAGAATTTTTCAAATTCATGCAGCTGAATACAAAAAAGACAATATGGGACAAAATCATTCTAAGCTATGAAGGTGATGCAAAGGTAAAAAGTGCTAAAATCCAAACTCTCAAAATTCAATATGAGAATCTAAAAATGGGTAATGAAGAGAGCATTGCCAATTTATTTTTACATCTTGATGATATTGTAAATCGTATGAGAAATCTGGGAGAAACAATAACCGAATCTACTTTGGTTGAGAAAGTCTTAAGATCACTAACGAAGAAATTTGAGTCAAAAGTTTTAGCTCTTAAAGAAAAGCAGGATCTTCAAAATCTCACTGTGGTACAACTTCATGGCATACTGACTGCATATGAAATGAGAAGAGGACCATCTGAAGTCAAATAAGCAATCTTTAAAACTTCTACAAAAGGGAAGGAAGTACAAAAACCAGAAGGATTAGGATATGTCTGAGAAGAAGATGAGATAAAATTTGTAAAGAAGCTTCAACTTGGCACAGGACGGTTAAGAGGTAAGCTTCCTTTCAAATTTTTTTATTGTGGAAGAGTTGGTCATTATGCTACTAAGTGTCCTTATAAAGAAACACATAAAAAGGGGAAGGAAGTAGCAAGAAGAAATAAGAATCGTTTTAGCACTAGGCAGAGTTAGTATACTCATGAAGATAGTGATGGGCTATCTGATAGTGAGGAAGAATATGAACAAAATCTTAGACTTCTTATGGAATTTGAAAAAGAATATAGAGAAGAAAAGGATAATTTTGTGGATGCTCTAGAAGACAGTGATTTTCTTGATGAAAACAATAAACTCAAAATTTGCTTAGAAGAGAGTAAAATAACCATAGAAACTCTGAAAAATCAGCTTGAAGAAAAGGAGAAACACAATGAGAAATTAGAGTGTGAAGTAGTAAGTCTAAGAAAAGAACTTGAGAAATTAAAGACTCTGAATCTTAGATTTGCTAAAGGATCTGAAACCTTAGATGAGATTATCAAGGTACAACGTTCTCCTCTTATAAAGATAGGTCTTGGATATATTGGAGAATCTTCTCAGGCTTCAGCATCAAATTATCTAAAAGCAGTTACAACTGGTTTACAACATGCTTCCACTCAGCAAGGAAATAAAGAATCTTCACAAGTAACGCATGAACATCTCAATTCAAAGAAAACTAACAGGAATGTTTTTCAAAGAAACACCAATCAACAAGTAAATTCATATAGAATATTTTATGATCGAGGAAATTTCTTCTTCAATGGACAATGTTTCTCATGTCACAATTTTGGTCATAAAGCTGTTCAATGTGTTGCATATAAAACCATCATGACAAGAGAAGCAAGAAAGAACAGGATTGATATTGAAACAAAGAAGAATACTTATAACAATTTTTCTCCTCTTCAAAATGAAGTTGAATGTGTTTTTTGCAATAACTTTGGCCATGAAGAATCTGAATGCAGGAGCAAAGTTCAGCCAAAAGAACATGTTCCTTCAAACTCCAAAGTATGGAAAAAGAAGGAATTACAAGTTGAAAATTGTGGCATAGCGTTATTTGCAGAAGATGAAGAAAACCAATGGTACATTGATAGTGGATGCTCAAGACACATGACAGGTGATAAAGACAAACTTCTTGCATATAGTGCTCTAGAACAAGAAAAAAATGTTACATTTGGAAATGACACTCCTGCGGTCATTAAGGGAAAAGGGTTTGTTTTTCTAAAAGAAAAGGTGAAAGCTAATGAAGTCATGTATGTGGATGGATTAAAGCATAACTTGTTAAGTGTAAGTCAAATGTGTGATCAAGGAACTGAAGTTGTCTTTAGTTCAAAATAATGTGTGGTACGTGAACTTGATACAGGTAAAGCAATTATAAAAGGAAAAAGAACTCCAAACAAACTATATATATTGAAGAACCCCAAAGAACAATGTTATTTGAGTAAATCTTCAGAAAATTGGCTATGGAATAGAAGGTTGGGGCATTTGAGCTTCTCTCAAATTATCAAATCAAGTAGACTTAAAGCTATTCGTGATCTTCTCAATATTACCCTACCTAAAAATATCATATGCAAATCCTGCCAATTCGGCAAACAAACTAGGGTACAATTTAATGCCAAGGATCATCAAGTAAGCCTCTTGAACTCATTCATAATGACATATGTGGACCTATGAGGAAAAAGTCACCACGTGGTAAATAATACTATATCTTATTCATTGATGATTTTTCTAGAATGTGTTGGATTGGGCTGCTTAAACACAAAGATGAGGCATTCGAGAAGTTTCAGATCTTCAAAGCTCTAGTTGAAAATGAATTAGATCTAAAAATCAAGTGTCTCAGATCTGATCGAGGAGGAGAATATACATCCAATGAATTCCTTGAATTTTGTGAACAACATGGCATAAAAAGACAGTTCTCTGTAGTTAGCACTCCACAATAGAATGGCGTTGCAGAAAGAATGAACAGAACAGTTCAAAAAATGGCTAGAGCTATGCTTGATGATTCCGGAACACCTGACACTTTTTGGGGAGAAGCAGCACATACAGCAGTAAACATTCTCAACAAAGCACATCTTCGTGTAAATAGTGATAAAACTCCATATGAACTCTGGTATGGTAATCCTCCCACTATAAAAAATTTTAGAATTTTTGGGAGATGCTTTATCAAGAATAATGATGAAAAACTTGGCAAGTTTGAACCCAGAGCAGATGAAGGAATATTTCTTGGTTACTCTTCTAGGAGTAGGGCATATAAATGTTACAATAAAATATTTCGGAAGATTGTTGAATGTATTGATGAGTCTCCTGCAGCTCCAAAAGAAGAAAAGCAAACAACAGATGTGTTGGGTCGTTAATATACCATTATTATTATCACTTTTGAACGCTTATTCCACCCATTTCTATTATTCTTCATCATGTCATTTATTATAATTTATTATATAAATCCATTTTATGATGATTTATGCTTCTATGAATGAATATTATTTATTCTCATTTATTTCTAATAAATTGATGATTATGCATGATTTTATCAATGATAGTTTTAATAAATCAGTTGTAACATTATTCACCATTTTTAGCCTCCAAGATAATTTCCAGATTGAAGATTTGATCATTAAAAGTGCCAACTCAGAAATTCGCTGGAATAAGAAGTGACGGTTTTGCGGTTGAGATTTCGAGAAAATGAAGCAGAATCTGGAAAATCCGGAACATGGGTTTTGTCCATAACGGACCCAATTAACTTTAAGAAAGAATGGTTTGCCCAAATTCGGCTTTTACTGAGAGAAACACAGGGTTCTTTGAGCACGATTTTCTGAGATTTGTTGTTGCGGCCATCCTCCAAATCTCAGCTGCAAATCCAAATTCGTCTTGCTCTTGTTGAAAGCTGAATGGAAATATATCTTCTTGTTTATCAATTGGTTGGAAAAAATTCAATTTTGTAATAGAAATCATGTTATACTTATCTTTATTGTAACTTCTCTCTGATCTCTCTCTATTTAAATGAAAACAGAGATCAGAGATGGGGATGATTTGGGGGGATGAAAAATGATGGAAAAATGATGAAGAATGATGGTGGATTATTCATGATAGGATAGGGATTGTTGCATGCTGTAATTCTCAAGCCTTTTCTGTTGTAATGATTCCACAATTTGCTGATTAATACATGATTTGGGAGTTGCTGTTCATTCTTTCATTCTGAAGTAACCCAGCAGCGTCCGCTAGCGGCTAAGGGCCCAGCCTCTGGTGGAGTACGCTGCTGCTGTGTATCATATCTTTACAATTGCTGCCGTGTGATGGTTTGATTTCCTTTTCATTTCTTTAAATTTTTTTGTTCAGTAATATTTTGTTTATGAACATTTCGCAGAATTTCTTTGTTATATTGAAATCATAATTGGATTGCGTGAGTGATAGAATTATTAATTATAACTTGAAATGTCCTGCTGATAATTCTGATCTAATGTTGCGCTATCTAATTAAGACTATGGTTCATTTAATTACTGCTCCGTTATAATTGCAATGGTTGTTCAATTAAGTTACTATTCAATTATAACTACGATTGTTGTTGCTTCAATAACTGTGATTAATGTTCATGCTGATAGGTTGCTGATTCAATTACATTTATAGTTGCTGTGTATTTCTAATGACTTAGTTTTGCTGTTCGGTTCCATTTAAGATTGTTGTTTAATTCTAGTATTTTAGCATTGCTATTCCTTTCCATTAATAAATCATTTTTTTTAGATGAAGCTTTGCTGTTCATTTCTGTTGATTCATTGCAAGAGTGCTTTTAAAGAGTTTTCCTAGTTTACTTTTAATAGCAGCTTTAGTTCAATTTTGATTTCCTTTTAATTGCTTTAAAGCAGGACTCTCAACTGTAGAGAACATTGGTTATTGCTTCCTCGTTCCCAGATTGATTGTCTTGTTCCGGTTTGATTTCAATTGCATCAATATCCAGAGGAATGAGTTATTGCTACTGTATCCTCGATTGATGGTTGTTTGAGTGAATGATTTAGTTTAGAACATTTCAGTTTCTTATTGTTCCAATTAGATTCCCAAATTTCATCACTTTTGCATATCATAAGGCATTACTCTTGAGTAAATAGCCGCCTCAGACTGAGTACACTCTTGAAATAAAAAGTCGTCCCTGGGTTGATAATTAATGTGAAGGTAATTAGGAGTTAAAAATACCCTTTTTATCTCTCCACAAGATGAAGATGATGATGACGCATATCCTTCTACATCAAATAGTAATGATACAAATAGTGAACCCAGTGAAGAACCTGAAGAGGATTTTTCTGAAAATGCCCCATCTAGATATGTTCAAAAGAATCATCTAGAATCTCAAATTTTGGGAGAAAAGGGATCAGGTGTACAAACAAGAAGGACTCTTGTGGGATCTTCTAGCAATCTGGCATTTCTGTCCACTATTGAACCTCACAGTGTCAGTCAAGCTAGCAAAGATGAATGTTGGATCTAAGCCATGAATGAAGAGCTTGATCAAATTGAAAAGAATCACACTTGGGAATTAGTACCAAGGCCTCATGACAAAAATGTTATTGTAACTAAATGGATATTCAAAAACAAGTTAAATGAGAATGGGGATGTTATAAGAAATAAAGCTAGACTTATGTGCAAAGGGTATGCTCAACAAGAAGGTATAGACTTTGAAGAAACCTTTGCTCCTGTAGCCAGACTTGAAGCCATAAGAATGTTTCTTGCTTTTTCAAGCTTCCAACAAATCAAAGTTTATCAAATGGATGTTAAATCTACTTTTCTCAATGGTGATCTAGAAGAAGAAGTTTATATAGAACAACCAGAAGGATTCATTTTGGGAAATGATGAAAAACTTGTTTGTAGACTTAAAAAGGTTCTATATGGTCTCAAACAAGCTCCAAGGGCATGGTACTATCGTCTTGACAAATATCTTCATCAGCAAGGATTTTCAAAAGGGTCTGCTGATAGCAACTTATACACAAAAACTGAAAATGACAAACTATTGATTGTGGTTGTATATGTTGATGATATCATTTTTGGAAGTAATGAAGAGTCTATGAGTCAGAAATTTGCTTCTGATATGTAGTAAGAATTTGAAATGTCTTTACTTTGGGAACTAACATTCTTTCTTGGCTTGCAAGTGCAACAAGCAACAAATGGCATATTCTTATCACAAGCAAAATACCTCAAGCAAATCTTGAAGAAGTATGGCATGGAAGATTGCAAACCTGTAAGTACACCAATGATAACTGGATGTAATCTCAGTTCTAATGATGATTCCCCCACGGTGAATCAACCAGAATACAGATCTATGATAGGAAGTCTACTTTATCTCACTGGGACAAGACCAGACATCATGCATGAAGTTGGGATTGTTGGACGATTCCAAGCTAATCCAAAAGAGTCTCATCTTCAGGCTGTGAAAAGAATATTCAAATATCTACAAGGAAATCAAGACTTTGGACTATGGTATCCAAAGAATGCTGATCTTACTCTTCATGCATGCTTGTCTGATTAGGTACGGAAGTGTTGATGATCGGAAAAGCACTAGTGGTGGTGCATTCTATATGGGGCCCTGGTTAGTATCTTGGTTCAGCAAGAAGCAAAACTCCATTGCCTTATCTACAGCAGAAGCAGAATATGTGGCTGCTGCATCATGTTGCACTCAACTTCTCTGGATGATGCAAACCCTACAAGACTTTCAAATCAAATGTTCACCTCCTATCTCCATTATGTGTGATAATACAAGTGCTATTAGTATCTCAAAGAATCCTGTTATGCATTCCAAGACCAAGCACATTCCCATCAAATATCACTTCTTACGTGAACAAGTGCTTGAACAAAAGGTGAAATTGGAGTATGTTTCCTCCAAAGAACAAGTTGCTGATATATTTACCAAACCTCTACCCAGGAAAGTGTTTGAATATCTTAGACAGAAACTGGGAGTAGTCTCTACCATGCAGAAGATCAGGTCTACATAAATACATAAGATTAAATTGGTTGTGAGGTGTTGTTAGGCATCTCTAAATGCACAGACTCAGGGGAAGCATTGGTCATATGAAAAGGATGAATTGTTGGTCATATTATGTTTGAAGATGCATGATCTTAGGGGGAGCATGGCATTATCGGTTCAAAGGATCTTGATCAAAATCTTTGCCATTGATGTCAAAGGGGGAGGAAAAGCAACAAAGGGCTTCTGTAAGGCCATCAGAGGAAGAGTATTGCCATCAATGCCAAAGGGGGAGATTTTTGGAAATATTGTCATTGATGGCAAATGAATTGGCAAAGCAAAGATAGGAAGGCAAAAGAAACAGAGAGGTAGCAAAGGCAGCAGATGAGACAGAGGGTAGCAAAGGCAGCAGATGAAACAGAGGAATTAGAGACAGAGCAGCAGAATTGAATTAGGGGTTTAATACAGTTTGCAAAGGAGATGGGAAAAGGGAGAGCTGCTAGGAAGAGTCAAGGTAATAGATTGAAGGAAAAATTGTATATCTGGCCAAGATTTGTGTATGTTGATGAAGCACCATGGAATTGTGTTAAGTATGGTTGAGTAAATCTGGAATGACCTGTGTGATCAACTTCATAATAGACAGAGGATACCTACGGTGCACAGAGAAGAATGAATTCATCGTTGCAGAGTTAGGATATGTGTATTATCTGTGTTTTGACTGATGTATTTCTTGTATGGAATCCCCTGAACCTCTGTAATGGAGTCAAATGATGATTGGAATGGTTGAATGATATACTGTATCTGGTAAGGGAATTGATGGGAGATGGAGCAGATTAATGGAGTAGCGGAAATCTTGGTGACGACAGAATGAAAAACATTAAAGAGCAATTTAATTATAATAATACTTTTAAAAGGCGACGGAACCCTGTGCGGATGAGTGGAACTATGACCATATGAATAGTAAAGGCGATTTGTGGTTTTCATCACACCAATTTCAACAGGCAAGTGGTATTCAAGAGGTGGGGAGCGATTCCATAGAACGGGTGACACGCGTCCCTGTACGATTCTACAAAACCACTTTTTTTACTGTGCGTCATCGCGCGTTATAGTTCGACCCAGGATGCCCAGCGATATCGTTGAGCACCGTTGATCTGGGAAGAGGCCATCAGATGGTCATTATTTGTTGAAAGTGTGTGAAGTTTAACATAGGTACGGTGGGCCATCGCCCGTTAACGTTCGACATTGGAGGTCGAAGCGATATGCATATACGCCATTGATCTAGAAGCTTGTTAATCTAACGGTGATTGGACGCTAGACATGCACGAGGTTTAATGTGGTATGATGGGAATATTCGATTGGCTATTAACTATGTATGAGGGCCTGGGATCAAAGGTTTATCACAATAAAGTTCGAAGGGTTTAAAACTTTAGATATAAGGCTTGGGAATTCAAAAAGTTGTAAATATAATTATTTATCAATTTATTTTAAATTGATAAATAAATTAAAAAGAGATCAAAGGCCCCGTGGGACAAACTAAAAGGAATACCACTAGCAGTTCGTGGTTTTTGATAAAGGGAAAACTATATAAGGAGAGAAAAATAAAGAACGAGGTGTGCATTGTAAGTGTTGTGAATAAATTTCAAAAGGAATATCTGTACGGACGAGCTCTGTTCTTAACTGATAAATCTGATACCACGATGCACCCATGAAGATAATATGACGATGATAAATCTCTGGTTTGAATGACGGACGATATCATGAAGAACTGGTGTGAGTATACAGAAGATAAATAAATCTGGTAACCGGCAAGGTATGTCGTATGGAAATTGGTGGATCCAGTATAAAAATCGATGAAACATGGTCCACGGTAGTGCTGAGGGTTGGAGCCTTTAGAGAGGGGGTTGTAGCTCCCTTCCAGTGGTAGCTGGTAAACAAGAGAAGGTTGTAGCCTTCTGCAGGTGGGTACCTGCGTGCTGGTATAAGTCTGCACTAGCATATATTGTAAGAAGTTTTCTCTATAATAAATATTGAAGACTGAGATTATGGAAGGGGTGGCTTTCTCCCAAATTGGGTTTCCACCTTAAATCCTGGTGTTCATATGTGTTGTGTATATTTGATGGTTTGTTTTGTTCATGCTTAATGCTTATCTGATGCAATGCTCTAAGTAAATACATAATAAGATATCTGTACATACATGTTGGATGCAGTACTGTAACTTAAGGTTTTTAAGAGAAAGAAAAGAAAAATAGTTCAGTCCTAAATACTGATTCACCCCCCCCTCTTAGTATTTCTCCCAACAGGGTAAGTGTCGTAAGGACACTGACAGTGGAGCACGCGACGTATAGGGATTGGGTGTCAGCTGGAAGCAGGTGAACACCGCATGCTGGGTTTAATACTGGTACGGGCCTCGGTACCAGCTCACCTAGAAACTTACCTTACCTTTCTGCTACATAAGCCATCCGGTTCTTGAAAAATATTCTTCGTAAGACTGGTTAAATACACAACATACAGACCTCTAGGGCTCGCGCTTCACTCTGCCATATCATGCTTACCCGTACTTTGCTTTGCCACATCACGCTTACCTTGGGTCCGCCCCGTGCTACGTCACCATAACTCCGTGGGGGTATGGGTCTCGTCCCCCTTCCACTCCTTGACCCCCTCGGAATTTCCCATATGGGGAGTTCCCTCATGTGCATATTATGAAAGCGGCAAGCCCTTTTAATAATATCGTTTTGCGTCCTTTACATTTTTACTTTATACCTTTTCCTTTTTGCTTTATATTTGTACCCTTTCCGAACATATGCTTTGTTTTTAGGCACGTGACTTGTTTTATCATAGTTTCCTTTGAACCATTCTTTTAATGTTTCACCACCCATCATGCATTTGATATATGACTACTCAAGGGTTGCCTTAAAAATTGACTGATGTTAACTAATGATCAACAGAACCAAAGAGGTCTTGTTTCAATCTTGCCCTTTCCCTATGCTCTGCAATATTAGTTCAAAGTTTCTGTTAGATCAAAATATGGTGTCTAGGAGTTCCCTCTTCATGGATTGAGTTGTTTTTTTGACTTATTTGTTTTCCCCAAAGTCTTAAGATGATTTTCCCAAAGTTAGAGGGTCTTATACTTCTATTTATCGCCTGAATGTTTATTTTATGCATCTATTAGTTTGAGTTTCATCTATAGTGATTAATGGTTAGCCCTACCACATGGATGTTTGCTGTAAAACTATTTGGGCTTAAAAATTCTTCGTCTTTTACAAAATTAGAGTCCATCCCATTTCATTCCACCTAAAAGAATCCATTTTACCTCGACCAAATCGGCCCTGCAATATACCTTGTCCACCCTTTGAGGCAGTCTCGACCTTATCGACCACATAGCCTAGTTGATCTGAAAATCTTGTTATCTATTTATCCTTTGATCAGTTCTCCCTTAAAACCTAAAACAAAACCAAAACATACTTAAACAACTAGCCTAAAATCAAATACATAGAAAGAAAACAAGTTTACATCCCTTGTGTTAGCCACCTATAAATTTTTGGCATAGCAAACAGGTGGCTAAATGGTTTCTAATTATTCAAGAGGAGAATTTTCATTGGAAACCTGCCATTCTTGAAGACTTCATGTATTTATTTCCTCTGAATCAATCCTCAAATGCTATGTCAATCAGAAAGCCTCACTGTTTGTGAAGAAAAATGTTGTAAAAAAGGCCTCCATTTACGCTATGTCATCCTCACAAAGCCTCCATCTTTCATCACCTTTATACCTTTATAAATCCCACAAAATCCCCTCAATAACCCTACATTTAATCCAAAACTCCTTTAGAAAGCCTCATATTACCCTCTGTCAGGTTTACAAATGGCTTTTCCCCTTTACCGGAACCCCTCATTTGGCCTAAAAAGCACTAAAACTGGCCTAAAAAACCCTCTTTTACATTTTATCAGGTTTTAGCCCCTGAGAGCTTAAAATCTGTAGCCCCATTCCCTAATGTGACCCCTAGCCCGCAATCAGGCGCTAAAAGGGTCGAAGCTCAGCTGAAAAAACCCAAAAACCCTTTAAAAAAGCATAAAAGTGGTTTTCCGCTCAATTTGAAGAATTTAGACCCCGAGGGCTTATATGGCCTAGCCCCCTCCCTCGTGACCTAAAGCCCAAGGGCCGAGTGTTAAAAGCCTTTGAAAAATCCCAGCAAATGCCTTTTTATTGTTTTATTTGCTTCCGACGAGGAAATAATATGGGTCAACATGCACCGTCAATCTCCACAGATCGACAGTTGTGAACAATCGGGCGCTTCCCCTTTCCATTTCCCCGTTTGTTTAAACACCACCGATCCATGCAATCATGACCATTAAAAGTACAGATCTGACGACTGTGATCGAACGCGACGATCCACTTCCCCATCCATGCATCTTTCCCCACCGATTTGCCTCCGCACCGTTCGATCAATATCATCAAATCCGATGGCTGAAGTGACATTTCGCGTAAATTTGATGTCCGAGCTTTAACGTTTTGAGAGTGCGCGATATGGGTGGTTTTTTTTGCCACGTGTCACGAAGTGTATGGAATCACACAGATTTTGTGTAAACCACTTACCGCTCCAGACCCAGCGCGAATACCACCAGCTATTTCCGCCTAACCGCTCATCTTCCACAGTGCGTTTTTCGTCCAATCAGCGTCGTTGAATGTCATGATCTAACGGCTCAGATCTAATTTCACTTCGCCCTTTCTCCATTCGCTTATGCCTCCGATTGCCTCCATAAAACAATGTCCACCATTCATCGTGGAGATCCAATGACCATATTATAATTTCACCCATATTCATTTTTTCTCCATACATCCTCCGAACGCCTCATCGCTTAATATTAACTGTTGATTGCCGTGGTCAGGTCTAATCGGACGGTCTAGAATTTCCCTCACACTAGAAGTTCACCAAGCTAGTTTTCATTCATTCCGCAGCATTTTTCACCGTTTCTTTGCTGCCATCACTGTTTTCCATCATTGCCACCATTGTTTCCATTGCTTCCACCATACTCCACAAGCCTCCAAAGCATCCATCCTCCCTCCCTCCTGATTTCTTAACATGTTTTTGTGTTTTTGCAGGGTATAAGATCAAAAAATGCACTCTGTCACACAAGTACAAACAAGGTATTTTGGAACGCAGAATAAGTTCCAAGAACCAAAGATTGCAGAGAATGCATCAGAAAGGGTTTTTAAATATGATTTCCGTTAAATATCATTGTCAAACCTATTCAAAACCTACCACGCCATTGAACCTGCACAGACACTAGAAACAGTCAGAAGAGAAGCGGCAAAGTGTATCAGTGAAGGAAATTAAAGGATTAAGAGCCTTTATTGAAGATTAATGATGTAATTCAGTGATTAAAGGATGAAAATACAGTCGAAGACCAGAGGAAAAATATTAAGCCTAACCAGGCCTAAAAACAGACCTAAAATTGAAACAAAAAGTTTTTTAGGAAAAGACAAAGACATGTGTTAGTCCGAGAAAGTTTCCACCGCCACTCAGAGGCCAATTGAACCCTCTCCAGCACCAAAAGCCAACCTCTCCAGCTACCAAAAGACACATGCAACCTCACAGAAAACAAAAAGGGCCTAATTAATGCAAGAACAAAAGACATTGGCCAACATACAATTGAAAAATTAATACAAATCAAGGGAACTTATTTCTAATTGTCAACGAAAAGATTTCAAATATAAAAAACAGCCCAGAATCCAATATTTTCGACCATTAAGCCTCGAAAAGCAGA
The DNA here is from genome assembly GCA_034641835.2 of Pinus albicaulis. Taxonomy (NCBI): domain Eukaryota; kingdom Viridiplantae; phylum Streptophyta; class Pinopsida; order Pinales; family Pinaceae; genus Pinus; species Pinus albicaulis. The sequence goes on along the minus strand of JAXQQM020085189.1, from coordinate 184,538 downwards.
AACAGAGTTATGAAGCAGAGTTACAGCTAAATGCGTTCCTGCATAGGGCCTTGCATGGTTTTCAAAGGCCAGGAATTGCATTAATGATGGAATTAATGATGCTTGGCCCTTAGAAATTCTCCCACTTCCAGATTTTCTTATAAATTATCCTTGAGGACCACATTGTGATGGTTGGTCTCTAAATATCTAATTGTTTGATAGTTTTCTGAATCTTATTGAAGCCCTGTTTGCAGTTGAAGATACATAAGCTGTAATGAGAAATTTGAAGTTGTAGAGACCCACCAGGCTTGATGATTGTAACTAGTTTGAACATCAAATACAAGCTGATTTATGGGATCCTGGTCTATGTCAATGGTGATGTGTTTTCTTACTGTTAATTGTCAATTTACTTTGTGTTTTCACTCTGTCCACTTTCTCTAATAAATAACAGCAAATACAGAGCTAGGAATTACTCTTAACAGTACCCTACTCTCACTGATAAGCTTTATTTCTATGTTTTCAGCCTTCGAAAGTTTCGCTTAAGAGTATATTGAAAGCAGGCTAGTTTAAAAGCACCTACCTGATCTTAGATTACTCTTTATGTTTATCATCTGTGTTTTTCCAAAGGAATATGCTGAAAGCATGATAGGTTCAAAGTCCTTACTTGATCTTAAGCTATTCTAAGTGTTTAATGTTTTCCATTGAAAGTAAATCAATGCAGGTTAGTTTCAAAGTACTGGCCTAATCTTAGATTATGTTCATGTTTTTTCCTTAAGTGCATGCCAAAGCAGGATAGTTTCAAAACACTTACTTGATCTCAAGCAGCTCTTTGTTCTTCATTTGTTTGGTCTCCATTTCCTATCTGTTTCATTCCATAAAATTAACTTAAAAGAGATCCTTTGACATAGATAAGTTTCCCCATGGATCATTCTTGAACATTGCTATCCAATTAAATCCTCTTATGACTCCATAGCCCAATGGATCAAAGCTGCTTTTTGCCTATATTTTCAGCTAAATCATCCCTTCACTTGCATACATATTCACCCTTCATTTAAACTGCCTTCACCTTCATTATAGCTTTTCCCAACAAAAAAAAACAAAACAAACCCATACACTTTATAACTAGCCTAATATCACATTTCATGCTTTAAATATCAAATCTTTAGACATATTTATAGAGAGATCCCTCTCTAGGTCTAGGAGGGCTAGATCCTAGGATCCCAAAGTGGTTCATATGTTGGATTTGTAGTTTTTATCCACCAAACTTGCAAATTACAGAGACCCTAACATTCTGACGACTCCACTGGGGACTCTAAGTGAAATTCATCCTAGATACTTTTAGGGCCTCAGGAAAAACCCTTGATTCAAAGGAATTTGGTGTATTAGCCAGTTGAACCACCGGACCTAACATTCTGGCGACTCTGCTGGGGATAAGACCCTGTTGGCCTTATTTTGGTAGAAAATCACTGTGGTGAACATTAAATCTCCTTCAAGACACCTTAAACCTTCCACCTCATGACTTCGCAGTTCTTGAATAACCAAAAGACTCCACTGGTGATTGGTAGGCCTACTAATTATCTTTGTTTTCACAAGACTCCAATGGGAAACCAGTTGTAGTTCAACATCATCCATTTTAAAGGAAACACATAGGACTAATCTTATTTGTTGGAAGATAGTTTGCTTCCGAAAGACTGTCATACCTGGCTAACCTTCTTGATTAAGATTGTTATACATACTAGCTTCAAGAAAAATCCATACTAGAGCTTATCCTAATCCAAACCCCCCTGAACTAGTGGACAATCCTGAAAAGATTATTAGGAAGCCTTCTTCATATAGGGACCCCATTATTGTCAGACCCATTTATAGAGCTAATTCAGCACCTGAAAACCTTACAGCTCTATTAGAGACTCATTTTGATTTAGACTTACCAAGAAATTCACCAATAACTAAGTCATTCGGTAGCTTAGATCAGAAAAACTTTGGGCCTTCAAGCTCATCTCCTCATAGTGCTCAGCATATTGGTGACAGAGGAACCCCTCCATCCACACCTCCTGATATACATTTCATTCATAACTTTGGTCTCTCTCACCCTAGGTTTTCTCAACAGTTTGTTGTTGGTCCTATCATTTTTGTCAGTCATATACCTGTTGCTCAAGTCCATCCTTTACCTCCACGAAACATCATCATGGCAACATGGTATGCTCCCTTGGTGTTACCACAACCTTTATCTCCCTTACCTAATGAATATCAGTCTAAAATTCCTCACTTCACTGGGAAATAATCCACTACAGCTCAACACCATGTAGATAGGATGGAAGATGATTTTGACTACATGGAAATAGAAGATGAGACAATTAAGATGAGGATTTTCGCCCATATTTTGGGAGGAGAAGTGAAGAATTGATTTAAATGTTTACCCCATAATAGTATCAATGATCTCCCCTCCTTGCTTCAAACCTTTATAAACAAATGGGAAGTCAGAAGCAACCCTCTCCAAATCTTAGCAGAATATAAGAATCTGATGCAGGGCCAACCCTGCAATTCCCAGAATCTCTAAAAACTATGCATATACAAAATGCATCTCAAATAAATTTCCAACCAAACCTTAAAACTGGGAAATTTCATAATTTTTCATTTGCGGAAGCTTCTATTTAATATAGGTTATGAAACCCACAAATCAACACTTCTCATAATTCAATTCAAATTAAAAATCAGAGTACCGATACCAATCCGATTCTCCCTCTACTATCCCCAATCTGCATGTAATTGGATTCCATAAATATATATGTGCACCCTTGCTTCTCTAACAAGCTGGATATGGGTTAATAAATCCACCCCATATGGAATTATACATTCAATTATCAAACAACTTTATAAATCCAATTGCCAAGAATTTAAGGAGACAAACCTCGATTCCGGTATACATGTGCCTTACTTACTCTATGATTATAATTCTGGGCAATCATCTTCCTCCATTCTGCATTTTCACTGCACGCCAACCACAACATTATATATATACAAATAGGATTTACACAACCAAATACTTACATACCGATTCCTCTGGACTTGTCTTCATTCTGGTCCAAAAAAGGCGTTTTTAATTTAACATGTTTCTTCTTCAACGAATCCATTGATTCGTTTTCTGCAGATTTCCTCCCATCACATAATTGCTCCCTTGATCAGAGTTAGATTGATTCTGCTCAACGTCAACTTCCAATCGACTTCTTATTTAAATTCCCCAGCGCTGAAGTGGAACTTGCTATTCGATCCTTTACACAGAGAATTGTCATTGTTAATTAACAAGTCCTGAGCAGTGTTAGATTCAGAAGCTAGATTCTCACGCATTTATTGACTTCACCTTCAAATTATAATAAATTGATTCCATGTAATATCGTTGGCCATTTACAATTTATGTGAACAACTTTCTATCAACGCTTTCAAACTATGCGTTCACCCACTAGATGTATCAATTGACTAATGGATTCTCAGATTAATATGAATAGTTCCATCATACACTTTCTCCCATTAAGAATACAGATCTTCAACACTGGATATATTCTAAATATTACAACTTGTAAATTAACCAAGGCGCTATACAAACAATGAAATCGATTTCTTCAAACCCGATATGAAAATATCAATCTGAACATTTCCTACGCTTTACTCAATAATTGAGACATCACTTCACCAATTAGAGATTAGCGCAGAAAGTAAATTCATGACCAGTTGCTACAGTAACGTTGCGTTCTTTAAAAACCTTGTTGTTCTTGCAGAAACCTTCCACAGGTCAACACATACAATTCATTCAACAAACCCGTGGATCAAATTCGTTTCCCTTAACCTAGTGTATATAGACCAATCGAAACCAGGAAGGCAAGAACACCCTCTTTGCCACCGTAGCTAACAATCAATGATCGAGCCTAATCGATCTAGTCGACTTTATCAACAGTCTTAATGAGATTCTGCAAAATTTGAACTTCTTTCGCAGGGACTAAAACACAATTCCCTTACAACATTAATATTCCAGAACTTAAAAAGGATCGAATTTCCTTTCATTCATTGAACACACAAATTCAATCTTACGCAAACTCAATAATGGACATACACTTAAAAAAAAATTAAATGATGTATTAACACACCCAATACTTACAATACAATCTCCTTCCTTGGCCTGATTTCCCAATCATTGGCCCTTTTACAATCTGCCCGAAGGCTTGCAAGTAGAAACCCTGCTCTCTTCTCACACTCTTTCTCTGATCTCAATGCCTTTAAGGCTTGATAATTTATACAAATTTAATAGAACCAATTTTGGTTCTCATCCCTTTAATCACTCAAAAAACCCCCAAATATCTCAACAAATCCTAAAATCACTCTTGAATCCCTAAGGATCCTCTCTCACCCAAAATTAATGAAACTAATTTCTAAATTAATATTTAGAAAAATATCTCATCCCTTTACATCCTCAACTAATCAATCCTCTCATATTCTCAATTATTTACAATATTTAATTAAAAATTCTTAAAACCCACTCAAATTATTCATAAAAACCTAGCCCCTCTAAAAACTTAAAAACCCCTAAGTTTAAAATGCAAAGTATTTTCCTCTTCGTCTAATGCTCCTGCATCAGAATCTTAAAAGAAACCAAGCAGAGAGTGTCCAGGACTACTCTACTAGATTTAACAATGTCTACAATGCTCTTCCACCACACATGAAACCTCCCCAAGGGATGGCCTTAGTAAAATACCATGAAGGCTTTGATGCTGATATGGCCTATCAGCTTAGGGAGAGGGATTACAACACATTGGAAGACATGCAGAAAGGGGCAGTGAGTGTAGAGGCGAACGTGATTGAAAAAAGAGCTAGGATGAGAGCTGAGAAAAAAGTAACCTATAGGGATGACAACATAGCTTCTTCATCTGATCCCAAATATGATAGCCTAGCCAAAAACATGGAGAGCATGGAAAGAATGATGGAGAAATTGGTCATCCAAGCAACAAATCAGAATAGAAACCAAAGTCAAAACCAGAACCAGAACTTTAGGAGAAACAATCCCCCAAATAGACAAAGAGATTCTAATCAACAAGTCATACTCCCATTCCAAGAGAATTTCCTTGATAAGGATGAAGGGATAATAGAAGAATCAGAGGGGACTATCATAAACATGGTGGAAGTAGATGACCAAGATCACACTTTCTCCTCAGAAGATAACCAGACTTTGTACTCACATGGGGATGAGGAAAGGTGGGAAACTGAGGACTATAGGTTAGGCTTCGAAAATTCCATCATGCGGGTTAGAGAAAAATATGATCTCAGAAGCAAAAATAACACAAATAATCCCAAACCAAAGGACTCTGAAATCAACTTTAAGAAAAGACCTGAAAATACTCCTAAAGTGACTGCTGAAAGCAGTAAATCAGCAGCTGAGAATTCTAGTAAAAAAAAAGGTAAGGACACCCAAACCAGTGACAAATCAAGTCAAGAATCTAGCAACACTAGTATTTCAGCGAATTCTCCTGATAAAAAAACTTCCAACATTGTACATACTGAAAACCAGTAAGTTGATCTTGATAATATAACGATGCTCAACAAAACATAATTTATCCTTTCAAAGAGTCATTCTCCTTTCAGTTTGGAAAGTGAGATTTCCAAAATTAAAATTTATATCCCTCACTGAGTTGGCCACCCAGGATGTATATAAGAGTAAAATTTTGAAAGCTTTAAACTTGGGAGAAAATAGTGACACTGTCAATTTAAATGATGATCAACCAGCTCTCTTGTTTGGCCCAAAAATTGAAGGGAAATTTCAGGAAGGGGTAGTACCTCCTTTCTATGTTAGCTGCAATATTCATAAAAAAATCTCACATAACACTATGCATGACTCTGGAGCTTCACACAACCTTATTCCAAAAGTGATAATGGAAAGGCTAGGCCTAGAGATAACCATACCTTACAAGGATTTATATTCTTTTGACTCTAGAAGAGTAAAGTGCCTTGGCCTAATTAAAGATATTTGTGTGAATTGGACTCAAATCCCAGCCAAATGCATGGTCATGGATGTGGTGGTGGCTAATGTACCTCCTAAGTATGGCATGTTGTTGTCAAGATCATGGGGTGCGAAGTTGCAAGGTACAATGCAAATGGATGGGACATATGCCACTATCCCTGTCTTTAGCCAGCTTAGAAGACTATACAGAGAAGCACACATGAAATTCATGGTCAGTAGCCCAGAAAATCCTGAGAATTACCCTCTTTATTCTATCCATATAGACTTGGATTCTTTTATCCTTTAAAATTATGAATCCATAAAGGAGCCAGAGCTAGAAGACATAAATTCAGACAACCAATTAGAGGCCCAAAATCTAGAAATAATGGCAATTCTAGATATAGAGGAAATCGAGAGAGAAACCTTTGAACAGTGTGCTGAAACAAATTACCAGAGTGAACAAAGCCAAGACTGCAAACAACTGATTACCCATCACTTTGAAATCCATGAAAATACTGAAGAACAAGATACATAACAACATGGTGCAGACCTCAGAATACAACATAATGGTGAACATAACATTGGGCATGAAACTGATAACAATTCTGAAGACAATCCTTTATGGTGCATGAACTTTGATGGGTCTTGCACTAAAAAGAATGTAGGAGCTGGAGTATGGTTGGTCAACACTAAAAGAAATTACTCTAAGAGCCATGCTTTCAAACTAGACTTTAAATGCACTAAAAAAATTGTAGAGTATGAGGCTGTCATCCTAGGATTGCACCTATTGAAAGAACTAGGAGCCAAGAAGATAATTTTTCAGGGAGACTCAGAATTAGTCATCAAACAACTAAATGGAGAATATACTGCAAAGAATCCTAGACTAAGGGCATACAGAAATGATACCATGGATTTCCTGAAAAAATTTATGGAATATGAGCTTGTGTTTGTTCCTAGGAATCAAAACATAATTTCAAATGGATTGGACTGTGCTGCTAGTTCATATCAGGAATCACCTAGTGACAAACAGATCATCATCCAAACAAAATATAGACCTGCGATGCCAGATAATGAGAAATATTGGCAGGTTTTTGAGGGTGACAAGCAGATAGAATATTTCTTGCTCTGCAGGAATGAATTTGAACTACCTAATTAAGATTCTAAATCTGATGAAAACTGTTTAGATGAAGATCCCCCTGATGAAGAAAAACCATCTCTTAACGCAGAAATAAACATGTTGACCAAAAATTTCGAAAAACAAACTGAAGAATTGTTACACTAAAAAATATCACCTTGACATTCTGCTAACTGTATGAGCTCATTAACCCTCATACATAGCTCCTCTACAAGTCTTACAACCTTTACTCCTCATGTCAAGCCCTGAAACAAGAAGAAAAACCCTAAGAACCTCTGAAAGAATGGGTACGCATGTAACATGAATCCTTCCTGCATTCCTGGCTTGGGTACGTAGGTAATGCATGGCTTACCTGCGTTCTAGAATGCAGTTTTCCTTTGGAATGCCTGCGTACCCCCTCCAAACTCAAAAGAGCGAGAAAGTAAAGTTAAAAAGTTGGTTTGAGGTCAATTCTAGAAGGTTCTAGATGAGATTTTTTGGGGATGAGTACGCTTTGATAAGGTGCATGTATCCCTCACCTTAAGGAACTAATCCCTTGATGTGAGGAGTATATCCCTTTGAAGGAGGATTCTATCCCTATAAAGGTGGAATCCTAACCTCCTCATCTGCTCTATAAAAGGAGTCATTGGGTCGCCTCAAATGGTTAGTTTTTGGAGGTTGAGAATTGGAGTTCAAGCTTTATGTGTGATTGAGTTGAAGTGCTGTTGAGATTTAGTCTTCTTTCTGTTGAGCTTTTGAGAGGAAAGATCACATACCTCTTTATGCTCCTGGAGGAAGAGTGAAAGACTTATAAAAATAGAGGAGACTCCTGCTTCGGACCCTGGGAAGGCCTTTCAAACATCAAGGCTAAGGTTGTAAGGTTCTTCTGTATATTTTAATATTAATATAATCAAGTTTTGTTTTTCTCAATAAATTGTCGTTCAATTTTTTATTTCAATAACCTGTCCTTTGATCATTTATTTCATAGATTCCGTGATCACTATGATAGGCATGTTTTATAATTATTTTTTATACAGGTGCTATTTAATATTTTCTTGTTTGTGATTACAGGTTGATGAAAGATGACACTTTCTTGCGACGAAAGGATTATTGTTGCGACGAAAGAAATCTCGTTGCGATAGAAGAATTCTTGTTGCGACGAAAGGATATTGATGCGATGGAAGCACTACGACTGCAAGTAAGCATTTGGATCCAAGGTAGGATCGACACCTTCATAGCATTTATTTGTAAAATGAATATATTTAGAGAAAGACAAACTTAGTTGTTCGTTTGTTGCTAGATTGTCTTCTAACACTAGGGAGATCGATCTTGTCCGCAAGATCGATTTATCTAGCCAACAAGAATACATGAAATTAGATAGGGAAGACATTGAGGTGCTGCAGTCCAAAGAAAAAAACATACCTAGAGGATTAGCACCTTTAGAGGACCTTTTCAATTTCAATTATGTGGCAAAGAAGCCCACTATAGAACACACTGAGTTAGATGTTGAAGAGTGCAACATAGGCAGCAAAAATAAGCCCAAAATAATTAAATTATCTAAGTCCTTGCCTGCACATATCAAACAGAAATACATTTATCTATTTAGAGAGTTTGTTGATGTGTTTGCTTGGAGTTATGAGGACCTAAAAGCCTATGACACAGAAATAATCCAACATAAGATCCCATTGAAAGAAAACTAGAAACCCTTTAAGCAAAAAATGCATAGAATCAACCCAGTACAACTGCCTCTAGTGGAAAAGGAAATCAAGAAAATGTACGAGGCAGGAATCATAGTTCCTGTGAGGTTTTCAGATTGGTTTTCTAACCTTGTAGCTGTGAGGAAAAAGATAGGAGAAATCAGATTTTGCATTGATTTAAGAAATTTAAATAGAGCTTCCTTAAAAGACAATTACCCTTTGCCCAAAATGGAACACATCCTACAAAAGTTAGTTGGCTCAAAAAGTATTTCTCTGTTAGATGGTTTTTTAGGGTACAACCAAGTTTTAGTACTCCCAGAAGATCAACTCAAGATAGCTTTCACAACTCCTTGGGGCACTTTCATGTATGTGAAAATTCCTTTTGGACTGATGCATGCTGGTGCAACCTTCAAAAGAGCTATGGACATTGCATTTTCAGAGGAGATAGGGAACTTCATTTTAATTTATCTTTATGACATAATAGTTTATTCCAAAACTGATGAAGAGCACCTTAAACATCTAAGAAAGGTCTTTGAAAAGTGCAAAAAGTTTGGGCTATCTTTAAATCCCAAAAAGACAGTGTTTTGCCTACAAGAAGGTAAAATTGTTGGCCATATTATATCAGAAAAAGGGGTTAAAATAGACCCAAAAAGAGTTGAGGGAATACTATAGATCAGTCACCCAAGGAACATAAAATAATTGCAGTCATTCATTGGGAAGATTAAATTCTTAAGGAGGTTTATTCCCAACTTAGCAGAGCTCCTGAGAAACATGACTAACATGCTCAAGAAAGAGGTGGGAGTTAAGTGGATTGTAGAAGCCAAAAAGTCATTTGAATTGGTAAAACATGCACTTACCGAGCACCAGTTCTAATTAGCCCATATTTCACAAAAGATTTTCACATTTTCTCCTTTGCATCAGAGCACACTGTGGCTGCTATCCTATTACAGAAAAATCCACAGGGGCAAGGTCAGCCAATAGCATTTTTTAGCAAGGCACTAAGAGATGCACCCTTGAAATACAATATCATGTAAAAACAGGCCTATACCTTGGTAAAGGCCTTAAAAGACTTCAGGGTGTATATTGTGCATTCTCACATCATTTCTTATGTGCCTAACATAGTGGTAAATGATATCTTGTCACAAGACCCAGATGGAAAGATAGGTAAATGGATTGCAATAATACTACAGTATGATTTGGAAATCAAACCCGCAAAACTCATTAAAGGTCACGACTTATCTCAATTAATGGCTGAATCTAACCTACAAGCTCTTGACATTAACATGATAGATTCCTTGGATGAACATGAAGAATTTCCTGCTCCCACTGTTGAAGGGAAATTTCAAAACTCACCTTGGTACACTGATATCTTGTATGTGCTTACAAATCTTAATGCTCCTCCTGATTTATCAAAGACAAGGGTAAGGTTTTAAAGTTGAAAGCTAGGAATTATTGCATTTTAAATGAGTGTTTATATTGGAAAAATGCTAATGGTTTATTACTTAAATGTTTTCCTGAAGTTGATGCAGAGAGGATCAAGCATGAATTCCATGAAGGAGAGTGTGGAGGTAATATCTACTGGAAAAAAATAGCTAATAAAATCCTTAGAGCCATCTATTACTGGCCCACCCTCTTCCACGATGTCCATAAAATGATAGTTTCCTATCATAAATGCCAAATTTTTGAGAGAAAAATAAAACTCCTTCCTTTACCATTACAACCTATCACTGTTGAAGCTCCTTTTCAACAATGGGGCCTATATTTCATAGGAGAAATCCATCCTGCTTCATTTTCCCAACACAAAGAGATTCCCATAGCCACTGAGTACTTCAAAAAATGGATAGAGGCCATCCCGTCTAGGAATGCCACAGACACTGTCATTATAAAATTCCTTGAAGACCATATCCTATCTAGATTTGGCTACCCTAGGAAGATTATTACTGATAATGCTGCTGCTTTTGGTTCCAAAAAGATGATTGATTTTTGTCATAGGTATCAGATTGCACTTGGTCATTCCACTGCTTATTACCATCAGGGTAATGGGCTAGCAGAATCATCAAATAAAATTTTGGTGACCATCATCAAGAAGCTTCTTGAAGAGAATAAAAAATCATGGCATAACAAGTTGGTGCATGCTTTGTGGGAAAACAGATTGACCACAAAGAAATCCATTGGAATGTCCCCTTACCAGCTTTTTTATGGAGCAGATGCAGTGTTTCCTACCATCCTGGGTGTACCAGTGATAAAATTAGTCTAAGAAATATAGTCAGAAGAAGACAACATGATAAGAAGGATCAATCAAATAATACATCTCCAGCAAACAAGGGAAGAAGTCTACATCAGAGCCCAAAAAGTGCAAGAGAACATTAAAAAGTTGTTTTACAAGAGAACTAAGTCTTGTGACTTCAAAATTGGAGACAAGGTACTCAAGTGGGACTCTAGAAGAGAAGATAAGGGAAAACATGGAAAATTTGACAATTTGTGGCAAGTTCCTTACATTATTCAGTCCACCATTAGTCCAAATGTATTCTTCCTACATGAGTTAGATGGTATAGATCTGTTTGGGGGTCCTGTCAATGGTAGGATGCTCAAACATTATTACTGCTAAAATTCATAGTTTAAAGTTTTCACTTCCACTATAAATACCATTGCTTTGTTCAGTTTCACAAAAAAGAAAAAATACAAAAAGAGAAAAGAAAAGGTTCAGACAAACTCAAAACTTGAACCTCTGAAGTTCCAAAAAATGGCTTAAATCAGCCCAAAACCTGAGCCAAAGAAAGAGAAAAGCTGGTTCTAATATGCTCAAAACCTAGACCAGCAAATAAAGAAGAGAACCAGCTCTAACAAACTCAAAACCAGAGCTGAAAATGAAGAATAAAGAGTGACTCTAAAAAGCTCAAAATCTGAGTCACAAGAGAAAGAAGGATGCTCTAAAAGTTTCACATTTTCCAGCCTTCATAATTTTGGTTTCAATTTCCTGCAAAGTTTAGTTCATGTGCATCTATCTTATGCCATGGCCCCACAACAAACCAGACAGTCTAATCCTGGTTTGACTATTTTTAAATTTCTGTTTTAGAATGTAGAGAAAGGAATCTGCTAGACAGTTTAATCCTAGCAGATATTAGTGTAGGTAGAGAAGCTATGAGGCCAACTGTTTAATATGGTCTCATAGAGGAATAATGGTAGAATTAGATTATTGTTTTCTGCTTTAAAAAAAAAAATGATGTAAAAGGTTTGCAAGTCTAAATTCACCTGGAATAAAAAATGTTAGGATAGTAGGACAGGTAGGTAGATTGTTTGGGGAATATTTCTGCTGATATGATATTTTCATGATTTGTAGCAGCTGACCAAAGAAGAAAATTATGATCAAATATCATGCATCTAGCCTGCTTCCAAAACATTAAATCTATAGTTCTTGACATCTTCAGGAAGATGCCATCCCCATGTGGAGCCACTGTTAGCCACCTATAATTTTTTTGCATAGAAAACAGGTGGCTAAATGGTTTCTAAGTCTTCAAGAGGAACATTTTCATTGAAAAACTTCCATTCTTGAAGCCTTCATGTATTTCTGTCCTCTGAAGAAATCCTCAAATGCTGTGTCAATCAGAAAGCCTCACTATTTGTGAATAAAAATGTTGTAAAAAAGGCCTTGATTTAACCTATGTCATCCTCACCAAGCCTCCATCTTTCATCACCTTTATCCCTTTCAAAATCCCACAAAATGCCCTCAATAACCCTACATTTCATCCTAAAATCCTTTACAAAGCCTCATATTACCCTCTGTCATGTTTAAAAATGGCTTTTCCCCTTTACCGGAACCCCTCATTTGGCCTAAAAAGCACTAAAACTAGCCTAAAAAACCCTCTTTTACATTTTATCAAGTTTTAGCCCCTGAGGGCTTAAAATCTGTAGCCCCATTCCCTCATGTGACCCCCAGCCCGCAATCAGGTGCTAAAAAGGTTGAAGCTTAGCTGAAAAACCCAAAAAACCTTTAAAAAAGCATAAAAGCGATTTTCTGCTCAATTTGAAGAATTCAGCCCCCGAGGGCTTATATGGCCTAGCCCCCTCCTTCGTGACCTAAAGCCCAAGGCCCGAGCACTAAAATCCTTTGAAAAATCCCAGCAAACACCTTTTTCTTGTTTTATTTTCTTCTGATAAGGAAATAATATGGGTCAACATGCACCGTCAATCTCCATAGATCGACGATTGTGAACAATCGGGCACTTCCCCTTTCCACTTCCCCGTTTGTTTAAACACCGCCGATCCATGCAATCCTAACCATCCAAAGTACATATCTAACAGCTATGATCGAATGCGACGACCCACTTCCTCGTCCATGCATCTTTCCCCATCGAGTTGCCTCCACACCTTTCGATCAATATCATTATATTTGATGGTTGAAGTGACATTTCGTGTAAATTTGATGTCCAAGCTTTAACATTTTGAGAGAACGTGATATGGGTGGTTTTTTTTTTCCATGTGTCACGTAGTGTATGGAATCGTGCAGATTTTTTGAAAACCACTTACCACTCCAGACCCAGCGTGAATACCACCAGCTGTTTTCGCTTAACCACTCATCTTCCACAATGTGTTTCTCGTTCAATCACCACCATTGAATGTCATGATCTAACGGCTTAGATCTAATTTCACTCCGCCCTTTTTCCATTCACTTATGCCTTCGATTGCCTCCATAAAACAATCTTTTCCATTCATCGTGGAGATCCAATTGCCATATTATAATTTCACCCATATTCATTTTTTCTCCACACATCCTCCAAATGCCTCATCGCTAAATATTGACCGTTGATTTTCGTGTTCGGGTCTAATCGGACGGTCTAGAATCGCCCTTGAATCAGAAGTTCACCAAGCCAGTTTTTGTTCATTCCGCAACATTTTTCACCGTTTCTTCACTGCCACCATTGTTTTCCATCACTGCCACCATTGTTTCCATTGCTTCCACCATACTCCACAAGCCTCCAAAGCATCCATCCTCCCTCCCTCCTGATTTCTTAACATGTTTCTGTGTTTTTGCAGGGTATAAGTTCGAAAAACACACTCTGTCACAAAAGTACAGACAAGGTATTTTGGAACGCAAAATAAGTTCCAAGAACCAAAGACTGTAGAGAACACATCAGAAAGGGTTTTTTAAATATGATTTCCATTAAAGATCATTGTAAAACCTATTCAAACCCTACCATGCCATTGAACCTGTACAAACACCAGAAACAGTCAGAAGAGAAGCGACAAAGTGTATCAATGAAGGAAATTAAAGGATTAAGAGCCTTTATTGAAGATTAATGATGTAATTCAGTGATTAAAGGATGAAAATACAGTTGAAGACCAAAGGAGAAATATTAATCCTAACCAAGTCTAAACACAGACCTAAAAGTGAAACTAAAAGTGTTTTAGGAAAAGACAAAGACATCTGTCAGTCTAAGAAAGTTTCCACCGCCACTCAAAGGCCAATTGAACCCTCTCCAGCACTAAAATCTAACCTCTCCAGCTATCAAAAGACACCTGAAGCCTCACAGAAAACAAAAAGGGCCTAATTACTGCAAGAACAAAAGACAATGACCAACAAACAACTGAACAATTAGTACAAATAAAGGGAACTTATTTCTAATTGTCAGCGAAGAGATTTCAAACCTAAAAAACAGCCCAGAATCCAATATTTTCGACCATTAAGCCTCGAAAAGAAAAAATAGAGTTATGAAGTAGAGTTACAGCTGAATGCATTCCTGCCTAAGGCCTCGCATGGTTTTCAAAGGCCAGGAATTACATTAATGATGGAATTAATGATACTTGACCCTTAGAAATTCTCCCACTTCTAGATTTTCTTATAAATTCTCCTTGAGGACCACATTGTGATGGTTGGTCTCTAGATATCTTATTGCATGATAATTTTCTGAAGCTTACTAAAGCCCTATTTTCAATTGAAGATACATAAGTTGTAATGAGAAATTTGAAGTTGTAGAGACCCACTAGGCTTGATGATTGTAGCTGGTTTGAACATCAAATACAAGCTGATTTATGGGATCCTGGTCTATGTCAATGGTGATGTGTTTTCTTACTGTTAATTGTCAATTTACTTTGTGTTTTCACTCTGTCCACTTTTTCTAATAAAGAACAGAAAATACAGAGCTAGGAATTACTCTTAACAATACCCTACTCTCACTGATAAGCTTTATTTCTATGTTTTCCTCCTTCGAAAGTTTCCCTTAAGAGTATATTGAAAGCAGGCTAGTTTAAAAGCACTTACCTAATCTTAGATTACTCTTTATGTTTATCATCTGTGTTTTTCCAAATGAATATGCTGAAATCAAGATAGGTTCAAAGTCCTTACTTGGTCTTAAGCTATTCTAAGTGTTTAATGTTTTCCAATAAAAGTACATCAATGCAGGTTAGTTTCAAAGTACTGGCTTGATCTTAGATTATGTTCATGTTTTTTCCATAAGTGCATTCCAAAGAAGGATAGTTTAAAAGCACTTACTTGATCTCAGGCTGCTCTTTGTTCTTCATTTATTTGGTCTCCATTTCCTATCTGTTTCATTCCATAAAATCAACTTAAAAGAGATCCTTTGACATAGATAACTTTCCCCATGGATCATTCTTGAACCTTGCTATCCAATTAAATCCTCTTATGACTCCATAGACCAATCGATCAAAGCTAATTTTTGCCTATCTTTTCAGCTGAATCATCCCTTCACTTGCATACATCTTCGTCCTTCATTTAAACTGCCTTCACCTTCATTATACCTTTTCCCAACCAAAAAAAAACAAAACAAACCCATACACTTTATAACTAGCCTAATATCACATTTCATGCTTTAAAGATCACATCTTTAGACATATTTATAGAGAGATCCCTCTCTGGGTCCAGGAGGGCTAGATCCTAGGATCCCAAAGTTGTTCATATGTTGTCTTTGTAGTTTGTATCTGCCAAAATTTCAAATTACAGAGACCCTATCACCTTGCACAAATAGAGAGAGCCCTCTCTAAGTCGAGGAAGGCTAGGTACTTGGGCTCCAAAGTTGGTTTGATGTTACCTTGTCACTTGGCTTTCCAATCTGCCAAATCATGGGACCCTAACAGAATCAAGTATTGTTTAAGAATGGTTTCTGATTGATGATGGTGGACAAAAATCAGTCATAAGACAAGTAAAAAAATCCTCCACCTAGTGACTCCATAAATTTTCCATTGACTCCACTGGGAAACTTATCCTATCATTAAAACATTAAACGATACCCAATCAAAAATACTTTGTGAGTTAAGTATCTCTTTTATAGTTTGGGTTGTGTCTTAAGACTGTTATACCTATGAAAAAACTTTTTGACTTGTTGGGTCCAACATCTTGGCTTCTAGAAGAATCCATACTAGATCCCATCCAGACCCAAATCCTCTTGCAATATTTGACAATCCTGAAAGCATCCTTAGGAAGTCTCCTACACTTGAAAACCCAACTATTGACAGACCAATCCATAGAGAAATTTCTTTCCCTGAGAACCTTACAAACTTGCAAAATACCCAATTTCACTTACCTCATACAAGAAGCTTATCAAGAACCAAGTCAAAAGGTGGTATAGACCAGATAGACCTTGAGCTTGTAGCCTCACAAAAAAACAATAGTAGGGAAGCCTCCCCTTCCACTCCTCATGTTTCCCATTTTCTACATAGCTTTGGCTTCTCTCATCCTAAATCTTCTCAAAATCACTTAACTCATCCAAGTACCTTAGCTACACCCACCCATACATCCACTGCTCAAACCATTCCACTACATCACCTTCCTCCAGTTGTTGACCCCCCATTGTTTCCACAAGCTCATATCATGGCAACATGGTATGCTCCTTTAGTCCTTCCTTTACCTCTAGTTGCTCTACCATAGGACTATCAGTCGAAGATTCCATTATATGATGCTAGTAGTTATACTATAGCTCAACAACATTTGGATAGAATGAATGACTACTTTGACGGACAAGAAATAGATGATGAAATTGTTAAACTTAGAATGTTTCCTCAAAGCTTAGGGGGAGAAGCAAGAAAATGGTTTAAGGGCTTAACCCCTAACAGTATGAATGATCTCCCTTATTTTCATCAACTATTCCTAAACAAGTGGGAAGTCAAGAGAAATCCCCTTCAGATCTTGTCAGAATACAATGACCTTAAAAGAAATGCTAGAGAGAGTGTCCAAGATTATTGCACTAGGTTCAATAGTGTTTATAATGCACTCCCTCCAAAAATGAAACCCCCACAAGGCTTAGCCTTAATGAATTTTCCTGAAGGATTTGATCCAGACATGTGTTGTCAATTAAGAGAGAGAGAAACCCTCGCATTAGAAGATATGCAGAAAGGGGCAGTAAGTGTAGAGGCTAACCTAAATGCCCAAAGGGCTAGATTCAATGCAGAGAAAAAGGTTATCTACAAAGATGGAGCTAGACCCTCCACATCAGACTCCAAAATTTATAGTCTGGTTAGAACCATGAATGAGAGAGATTATCCTAAAGATAACCAAACATCTCCTCAAAATAAAAATAAATATCAGAACCAAAAATTTAAAAGGAATCCCCCTCAACTTAGACAAAGAGGCCCTGATCAACAATTCAGACCTCCTTTCCAACAAAACTATGCTGATGGAGATGAGGGAGTGATTGAAGGAACATAGGGAGATCACATAAACTTATTGGGAGTAAACAATGAGGATATTGTTTTCCTCAGTGAAGAATAACAAGGCATATTTCCACCTTATGAAGAAGAGAGCCTAGAATCTGAAGACTACAAACAAGGCTTTGAAAATGCTATAATAGAAGTACATAGATAATATGACCTTATGACTAAAAGAGTCAATACATTCCCAAAAAGAAAACCTCTGAAATTTCTACTAGAAACAATTCTGAAAAACATTTCTAAAAAGACAGCAGATAACAACAAAACAGTGGTTGAAATTTCTGAAAAAAACAAAGGAAAAAGCAGCCAAATCAACGAAAAACATGGAGGTGACCAAATTAGCACTAGAAACTCAACTAATTCTCCTAGCAGAACTATTTTAACTGTTGTTTATAATAAAAACTAGCAAGCTGAATTTGCTGAGAAAGAAGTGACCAAAAAGGCTAATATAAACATTTTAAGAACTCACATACCTTTCAGCATAGAGGGTGAAATTTCCAAAATCAAGATCCATGTCCCTCTTACTTAATTATTCACCAAATATTTATATAAAACCTAACTTTTAAAATCTTTAAACATAGGAGAACAAGTTGATTCTATCAATGTGGCTGATGACAAGCCTGAGCTTCTGTTTGGACTAGAAGTAGAAGGGAAATTTCAGGAAGGAGGTGTTCCACCCTTTTATGTCAGTCTAAAAATCCATGATAAGATTTTTCACAATGCCATGCTTGACTCAGGAGCCTCCCACAACCTTATGCCAAAAGTAGTGATGGAGAGACTAGGCCTTGAGATAACTAGACCTTACAAATATTTATACTCTTTCGATTGCAGTAGAGTCAAATGTCTAGGCTTGATCAAGGACTTATGTGTTAACATAGCAAAAATACCATCCAAGAGATTAGTGATGGACATTGTGGTGGTTTATATACCTCCTAAATATGGCATGCTCCTTTCAAGGTCATGGGGTGCTAAACTCCAAGGTACCTTGCAAATGGATATGAATTATGCAACCATCCCTGTCTTTGGTCAACCAAGAAGACTATATAGGGAAACACACATGAAATACATGGTTAGTAGTCAAGAAAAGCTAGACAAATCCCCTCTTTATTCTATTCACACATACCTTGACTCAATCATTCTTTCCAATGATGAAAATATTAATGAGCAAGGAGGAGATGACAAATCAACAATAGAAAAAGAATGAAGAAAGGAGAAAAAACTTAAACAATTCACTAACTCAAAACATCATAGAAAACATGATGAAGACCATAGGCAACAAACCAACCATCAACACAAGGATGATTATGAAAAACAAGATAAAAATCATCATGGTGAAAACCTTGAGGAACAAAGTGAAAATGGACATAGTGCAGACCCTAAAAAACAACATAATGACCGCCAAAATAAACAGGACAAAGAGGACAGAAATGACTTTAATAACAAATCTGAAATTGAACCTTTTTTGAGTATGAGTTTTGATGGGTCTTGCAGTAAAACTGGTTCAAGAAGAGGCATATGGGTACATAACACGGAGAATAATCATGCTGAGGGCCATTCATACAAACTAAAATTTTAATGCACAAATAACATAACTGAATATGAGGCTCTCCTCTTAGGACCGCATTTATTGAAAAAGATAGGAGCCAAGAGGATAACCGTTCATGGAGACTCAAAACTGATTATTAAACAAGTGAATGGAGAATAAACTGCCAAGAATCCAAGATTACAAGCATATAGAGATGATGTTGTTGACCTCTTGAAAAAAATCACAGAATATGAGCTTAATGGTCTAAAAATGGTCTGGATAACTTGTATACAGTGTTAGCTACCCATAAATTATGTCATATCAAGTGGTGGCTAAATGATTTTGGATAGCCTTCAAGAAAAAATTTCATTGCCAAAAATTGTTGATGCTTAAATTATTTTGATAATATCCTATCCTTTGGATAATCATCACTGATTTTCCCTTTTTCAACTCATAAATCATGCTGATTCCCAAGAAAGAATACTGCTGCAAGCACCATTTTCCTTTTCCTCCTTCTTACAAAACTAATCTCATATTTACCTTTTATTTTCCCATAAATCCCTCATTTCCATGTTTCCCCTTTTCCCCTTCATCAATACCCTTTGATAAGGCCTAAGACCTTTTCTTTGCCTTATCGAAACCCTCAAAATCCTTTGAAAACCCTTGAAAATCCATAAAAATGCATTTCTCACATATGGTAGACTTAAGCCCCTTTGTGCTAAGTCTTTAACCCTTCCCCTCCATACGCCCTGGTGCTGGAACCGAGCGTCCGCCTTCCAAGTGCATATCACGTCGCCCCATTGCGATTAGCCCTCCCTCCATAAACCCTGGTCATATGGCTTTCCATGTAACCCACGACCCCGCAGTTGGGAGCCTAGCCACTTCGAATTAATATTTCGCCCCCCAAAGTTTAAACCTTCGTTTATATAACTTTTTCGGTTTTTATTATATTTTAAAGTTTTCCGCCGGTGAAACTTTCTAGTCGCCCTCCACCGTCGATTTGATTTGCAGATCGACGGCGCGAAATCCATCGCCCCAGTGGTCCCCGCCAGCCACTTACCATTGCAAAACCGGGCGGAATTCATCGCACCACTTTTGAGCGAGCGACGATTTTTTCTATTTCGCAGTGATTCCATACACCGGCCGCCACCTGTCTTGGGCCCATTTTCAAATACCACCTTCACCGCGCTGTAAAGGTTAAACATGGATGTGGCGCGATATTGACGTCCACCGTCTGGTCTGAGGCCGCTCATCGGATGGTGATCACTCTCCGAAGATGCTCGAGAAATAACCAAGTATGGAGCATTTTCGTTAAAGCGTCTCCGCCGTCGATCTGATCTATAGATCGACAACCCAAAATTCATCGCCCTGATTCCTCTTCTAGTCAACATTTCCGGACCCGGGGGTTTTTTTCATCTGAATTTTATTAAAATTTTGATGTCCGAGCGCATTTTCTAAGGTTATTGATGCCTGTCGTCTGCCATTGATCGCTTGGGCCAATCTCGTCCGACGGCCCATGATCGTCCCGAACCCTGAACATGATTTTCGACCATTTTTCGCCAAAACTAAGGTTTTAAACCTTTTTTCTATTTTTTATTATTTTTCTAAATAACGTGACCCCTTCACGTTGTTTAGTCACCCTCGATCCTGACCGTCAATCTCTATGCGATCGACGACTCTGATTTAATTTCCTCCTCCGCTTCCCTTTGACCCCTATAATCAATCTCGACCATTGGATGATGCCATCCAACAACCATGCTCCCTCCACGTGCCTTATGAAGCAGTTAACCTATACATGCAGGATTTTATAATATTTGTTTGTATTTTGTAGGGTTTAATGGTTTTTCCGCTATGTCTGAAGAAAATTTAAAGGCAGAGGGTGACAATCCTCCCGCCTTCGATTCATCAAACAAAATCCTTCACAAGGTTTGAAATTCATGTTTCATCGGTGTTTCATGAGGCATTGATGCCATATCATCCCTGCGCAACCCTGCACGCCAGCAAAAAACACAGTGCATTAGGCACAAATCAAAGAGTATCAGTGTCGAAGACAAAAATGCACCAGGACAGAAGATTGAAGACAGGTTTGCGGGGATCACGGCTAAGAATGATTATCAAAAGCCTAATCCCCAAATTCAAAATAGAGTTAAGCGTAAATCAAAATATTATCAGACAGAAAGCCTCCACTGCCACATATGAGGCAAATTGATTCCTCCCAGCCATCGAAATGCCACCTGTGCTTCAAAGTATTCAATCAGAGGCCGAAGTTATTGATCAGGACCAAATATTGGCCTCACAACATAGCTAGAGGATAAATTTTATAGACAAACTAATGACAAAATGTTAGCAGAGTAACTTCGACATCACACAGAGCCTCAAAGGTCAAAAAGAGCTCCCACCGAGCTTAAATTATTTATGTAAATCATTTAATACAGAGGACACCTAGGTAATTTTCTTCATTGAGCCCCCCAAAGGCCAAGAAGCCATTAAGACTGTATTAATTATCTTTGGAGATCTTTCATCAGATCTCACCTCCTCATTCTTCTATAAATACTACTAAAAAATATGAGGACATGTTGGTTGGTTGTTGGTTGATCACTAGTTGTAATATTGGAACTCTCTGAAATAATACTTAGTCTATTGAAGTTGAAGAAGAAATTGAAGTCTTGGAAGCCCTGATGACGTTGTTGCATTCTTATTACTGAGAAGGCTTTATCATTGGATCCATGAGCTTGGCTGTTGGTGAAGTATTCTGAACTGTTTAATGTTTTCCCCTATTTTCATTATGTTTCATAATCTCTTACTGTTAGTATGAATCTCTTGTCTAAGTGTACGAAAAAAGACCACTTTAGCTATGCATAACTAATAGCCCTAACATCAAATATGGCTGCCAATATCTTCAGATCTGCAGTTAGTTGATCAAGACAAGAGCTGCAAAAACCAAATCTATGCATAGAAAGACATTAATCAGTAAAAAGAAGGTTTTTCTCCATATATCCAATAGACAAGACAAGAACAATTTTTGAAAGAATTTTTTGTATTAAGGGCACCTGGGAGGAAAACAAGAAGATTTTTACAATTCTCCTCAATGGGATGGGTTCTTGGAAGTCCTCAACACTTCAGATCTAGCATTTCTCTCTCCTGTTGGTGTAGAAAACCCAGACAAAGATAGAACTCAAAGGGAGCTCACACAACAAATAATGGAAAATATGACAATGATAATGGCTCAAAGTCAGACCAAGAGTTTAGATCTAGAGTGATCTAATAGGCAACAAAAGGTGAAGAATGGTAGGAGAAAACCTTCCTATTTATAACAAAATATTGGGTCATTCTAGATCTTGGTGCATGATTAAAATAACATTAACCAAATCTAGATCCACCTTTTATGGAATATTTTATTATATTTGTTGGAGGGAAAAAATATTTGACTTGGGTCAAATCCCTTTATTTTTGAATAATAAACAAATAAATGATTTATTTATTATTTTAAGGAAGTGGTTGAAAGATAATCAAATAAATGATGATTTATTTAATTATTTATGGGTGATTTAGTCATATTTAACAAGGAATATTATTTAAATAAGATTTAAATAATTATTCCTAGAAAATAATAAGATAAATAAATATTTATCTAATTAATTTCTTTGTTTTGGGTTAAACATGACCAGGAAAATAAAACAAATATAGGTTTGTTTAATATTTCCTTTTGGGGTTTCCTGTTTAGACCATAAACAACCTAATAAATGTGTTTTATTAAGTTATTTTACATAGTGAAGGCAATTTTACTTAGGGTAAAATTGGTCTTACATGGTGTACTTGGGTCCATCTAATGATAGTAGGTTAGATGACTAAAAAATGGTGTAACAGATTTCCCCCCAGCGTGCGAGTGTTAGGAGCAAATCGTATGACCGAAGTACGTTGTAAGAACTCAATCACCAGACATCAAAGGGAAAGTCAGAGAGAGAAATGTGAGGTAGACTGATGTGCTGAAGAACTAGACCCTGAGGAGACGAGACTTGCAGGTGCAACAAGTCTCTTTTTATGAGAAGGTACTTGTGCTAAAGGCGACGGGGGAGGCATACCTATGCCCGCCGAGACAAAGTACAAAAGAATAGTGTGTCCAGTAAACAAGGGACCGAACCATAAAGTACAGCCGGCATCAACATGAGCCAGATAGAAATACAATGAGGGATCCCATATACATGTTGTGCCTGGGATGACAGCCAAGGCTTATACAATAATATCTGAGTACATGAGATACAAATACAACCCAAATTCCCCCTATAAGCGGGGAAGGGCTCACAAAATCTGACTGATACGTGCAAATCAAAGAGGCACTGCAAGCGGCTAAGGCTGAAATCATCAAATACATGGAGCTGCATCGAAGGCTACAATGAAGAGGTCATCCGGGTATGTGGGGGGCTACCTACAGGGCCACCCCCTTATGAGGGCTGAGACATCTCACACACACTCAGGAATCACCAAGAGCTATTGCTGCATCACTGAACCATCAAGTATATAAATCTCGATCATGCTGAAAGGAGCTGGAGCTGAGAAAAAATAAAGTCAAAGGGTAATGAGAAATCCCTTTGCCTGATTCGAGGCACCGAACAAGAGTGGAAGCTGGAACCAAGGTACACCGCCCTCTAGACCTGTCTTCTGGAATGAATGGCACTGATGTCGACAGAAGGAGGTCCGCCATAGGTGAGGCAATAAGGGATCCTCAACTAAGGCACAAGAGAAAATAGTAGAGTGACTGACAGACTAATACCAATGATGATGGAATGGAGGGGACTGAGTAGCAAATGGACGACTTCCCTTGCTAGAGCATAAAAAGCATGAATGACATGGCAACGACTGACACAGTATCATAAGGGATAGGGGACAGTGGGACTGAAGGCCATAATGTGCGACACAAGTGAGAGACCAAGCAATGAAGGATGGATGACTATAGCGGGGTGCAAAGAGACTCGGGATAGACTCCATGAATGTGATGATGACTCAACTTGGATGCTCTAAACAAGGGTGACTTGATGGTGCTGCCACACAGTAAAGGTCCAGTGGGGGACCATGAAAACATGAGTACAAGATGGTAACTCACGACGAACATCAACACGAGCATGGATAAGTGTGGAGGCCAAATGGTGCCCCTAGTATGAGTGTTGCAAGTGAAGAAATTCGATTTTGAGGAGGGTTATGATTGAGGGGCATAGGTGCCCCCAAGCATGGTGTGGTCATGCCAAAATGTATTTAGAAAAAGGGGAATCTAAATACATTTTAATGATGTGGTGTGCCATTTGTTTTCGTTATGGTTATGCAGTTTGAGAAAGGAAATGGAGGATTACCAATCTCTTTTAGTACTGCATATATGAAGCAAATGGACTTTAAGTTTTCAGGTTGGCATACCTGTGTCACTATCCCAAAGAGAGGATTTGGAGATAATGAATTGATGCTCTCCTAGAAAACCCATAGGTTGGTCAACAACAATGTCTAAGAGACGGGGTTGCTGATGTAAGATGAAGGAATGATAAGGGGTATCATTCCTAGAGTGATCTAAAGTGATATGGGACTCTAGAGGTTCTTCTAAATGTGGAGGAATAATGGTACTAAAGTCGGCACGACCAGATACATTAGGAGAGTTGTGGAGAATTGCTTCTCTGGGTCTCTCAAATGTGGGTGCCCCCTTACCCAAACATTGGGTTTCAATGTAATGGCCACAAGGTGTATGTGTTGTGAACGCATGGGTTTGATGTAAGGGGGAATAGATAAAGTCAGGGGTTGGGATTTATTCCATAATGTCGTCATCGTGAGAGAAGATGGGGTGACTGGTGGAAGAAAGACCACCTGACGTGGCGAATCTACCTGAATCATCATCATGAGAAGAGAGGTTCACATGTGCATCGTCACAAGGGGTGACAGAAGATTAAGTAGATAAAGGATCTACCGATGTTGAGCCCAAGGTGATCGCTGAAGGAAGGTCAATAAAAACAACAGGGGAGGATTTAGAGGGAATGTTCCTCGAGGGTCTCATGGATGATGATAGGTAGAAAATGTTGGATGAAGGCTCCGTCATCTCTACATCAGAGGGGGAATGTCAATGGGAGCAGTCATGTCTGGTAGTTTTTTCAAAGAAAAATGCGCAAATATGGGAGAGGTTGACTCATTGCGCTTGGCCTCGAATTGGCGGACCGCAGCTAGAGAGGTGCGGAAGTCCTCGAGGCGGGGAAAAAGGTGGGTGTAATGGCCATGGAGATCACACAAAGCACAGGGGTGGTTGGTGTGAATAGTCTTGGGGTTCTCGGCCGCAGTCGCGAAAGGAATAGAGGCTTCTGGGACCGTGGACTCAAGGACCGCGACATTAACCATGGGCCTGAGATGAAGCAATTCAGGACAGGTATAGGTGGCGTGACCGACAATATCACACAAAGCACACTGGATGGTATGCTTTGGAGGCCGAGGAGGGGCAGGGTTTTTCGGGGCAGCCTTGTCCTTTGATGCCCCCTTGCGAGCTTTTCCCTTCTTACCTGAAGCGGTCGCAACAGGAGGTGGTTCCTGTTGAGATGAATGAGGCACTGTTGCAGCAGGAGAAGTCATGGGGACCGGTTGAACCGGGGTCAAAGCAATATAAGGTTTGGGTTGACTAGGCAAGGTTGGGGCTAGAGGATCAAGGTACCAGATGGGAATCCCAAGGGTCAGGTTAGGAAGAGAGAGGGTGGCCATGACAGGTACCGTGTACACTCCTAGTGGTGGAGCTAGGAACGGTATCTGACCAGAGGGGTAATGGCCAGGTGGGATGGCTCCTAAAGGGATAAGGCTTGGAGGAACCATTCCAGGAGGATAAAGAGGCTCATGAATACCAGCTGTAGGTGAAGGGCTAGGAGTAGGTTGCAGAGAGCGTGGTTGCTGACTAGCCGAAGCAGGTTGCTTAAGAGTAGCCCGAGACGATTGCACCATGCAAACACTCGATGAGCTGGGGTTAGAGACAGGAGGAGGAGGAATACCAGGGAAGGTTCCAAGAAAAGAGGAGTCTTTGTAGACGCCGGGAGAGACACTGGTCAAAGAATTGACAGTTTGTTGATTGGCTACAGAAGAGATGGTCGACTCAGGGGAGGCCTGAGATTTCGGCTCATGATACGTCAACTGGTCAATGGTGACTATCTTTCCTTTATGAGGGAAAGACATCTTGTGGAAAACCGCGGATGGGACAGCAGACATGGCATAGGTGTAGCTCCGTCCTAAGAGAATGTTGTAATATAGAGGGGCGTCGATGACTTCAACATCGACGCAAACAGTCTTGCCCACAAGAGTGATAGGACAATTACAGAATAAGCCAATGGGCTGGGAGGCATGGCCATCCCACGCACGAAGGGTGATTGTGGAAGGGGCCAATTCAGGAGATCTGAGTTGTTTCCAAACCGAAGCATACATCACACAGGTGGATGCCCCCTCATCAATGATACACCGAGAAACGTTAGCGTTCCGGATTTTGACTGGGATTTGGAAGGCTACGGAAGAAGGAAGAGGAGGATGCTCTGATTGATGGGCGTCAAAAACAATCAATTGGTCATCAGCAGGATCTACAGCGCCCATGGCAGATAGTAGAGCCTTCTTTTGGGAAGGGCACAACTAGAGGAGTTCCAATGTAGAAATGGCAGCAGGAGACTGCGCCAAATCATCTACTATGCTATACGAATGAGCAGCTCGACCAGAAGCAAATTTCGGCGTAATTGTCCCTTAGGAATCTGGGTATGAACCTCAACTTTGCGCTGAGGGATATGCAAGGGACCATTGGATGCTGAAAGAGGCTCTGTAGAACCTGAAGAAGGTGACTCGGGGACAGACGGAGCGAGAGGCTTGGGGTACTGAGGGGCCCGAGTTTGAAGGTTAAGGTCGACAGTTGGAGGTGGAGCAGAGTTCATTATGAGGATTTGGTAATTGGAGGAACCAGAAGGGGAAGGTTGAGTGGCCACCTGTCTGTCAGGTGGTTGGGTAGCCATGAATCCCTGCTGTGCATCCACCTGCTCTTGAGGGGGCGGTGACTGTTGTTGCAGGGGTTGAGAAGGCCAGGGAGGCGGAGGTGTTGATGCTGGAGGAGCTGGAGCACTAAACTACGAATATGAATAATAAGGGGTTTGGGTAACAATATGGTGACCAGGAGGTTGGGTCAAAAGAGGAGGCATGCTGTATCCTGGATACGTGCTACCAGGAGGGGAAAAAGTGCGGGAGGTGCTGCCCCCTCCCCCATGAAAACCATAACCCATGGGAGGTTGGGCATATGGATGAGAGAGAGCTCCAACGATACCGTCAGCGGTATGAGGTGCCCCCGGTGCGTTGACACCACCGGGTCTGGGGAGATCAGGTAGAACGGTATAAACATAACCTGTCTGAGCGTAGATCAAGTCATATTTTAACGCCAATTGGAGGGCGACTTCTTTGGTTTGGGGAAAATGCGATGCGACATCTTTCCCGATAGGAGGCAAGAGAGATCTAAGGAAGTGAATAATAAATAAATAAATGATTTATTTATCATTTTAAGGAAGTGGTTGAAAGATAATCAAATAAATAATGATTTATTTAATTATTTATGGGTGATTTAGTCATATTTAACAAGGAATATTATTTAAATAAGATTTAAATAATTATTCCTAGAAAATAATAAGATAAATAAATATTTATCTAATTGATTTATTTGTTTTGGGTTAAACATGAACAGGAAAATCAAACAAATATAGGTTTGTTTAATATTTCCTTTTGGGGTTTCCTGTTTAGACCATAAACAACCTAATAAATGTGTTTTATTAAGTTATTTTACATAGAGAAGGCAATTTTACTTAGGGTAAAATTGGTCTTACATGGTGTACTTGGGTCCATCTAATGATAGTAGGTTAGATGACCAAAAAATGGTGTAACACTTACTACAGTAGGTTGAAATTTTTAGGCTAAGAAATGATTCCTGGAAGCACCTTAGACCTGTTCATCCTTCACTATTTTATGTTTTCTTCTGCTAAAGTATTTTAGACTCTTTAACCTCTCTCTTTAGTCTTCATGCTTGTTTATTTTCTTAATAGTTCGAATAGTTGGTTTCAACATGATTTATGGTTTTCCCTGCTTGTCTGCTGCCACTTAAAAACTATTATTGAAGTCTCCTTTTGAAGTTTTCTGTTTACAGTGAGTCAAGGAGGTGTGTTCTGATCTTGCCCTTTGTCCTTGCTTAGACAGTTGTCTTAAAGGTCTTTATAGTTGTAATCATAGATGTGTTAGGTGTTCCCTCATATATGACTGCAATTATCAGCGAATTGTTTATGTTTTCTAAGTCATTTGAAATAAAATATTTGAGGAAATAGGGTGTTCCCCGAATATTAGGTTTCATTTTAAAAGTTCTTTTGAAATTTTTGTTTTCTTAAAGGTGTGATTTGTAGAATTCATGGTTAGCCTTGTCTATCAAAAAGCTCTGTATTGTTCAAATTGTGTTTTCAAATTCCCTTTGTTGAGAATTAAATTTCTCTTTCCAAATCATTGATGTCCATCTCATTCCAAAAACCAAAAGATCCTATGGCCAAGTTAGATTTTCCCTCTGATATCCCATATCGATTGACAAGTTTTTTATGACCTATTTTTGACTCCATTGCCCAATGAACCAGATTTTTCTCCATTCTATATATCTTTCCTAGGTCTTTCATGTTCTGCTGTATCAATCCAAACAAAAAAACAAACACCTGCACTTAATAAATAGTCTAAAATACATACTCTAGTCACACAAGATAAACATTTGCAAACAATCCTTTGAGAGATCCCTCTCTGAGAACAGGAGGAGTAGATCCTATAACTCTAAAGATTGGTTCTGATGTTGCCTTGTATTTTGATTTGCCAAACTATCAAAACACGGGACCCCAACATAAATGGAGATCACGGTGGGACCTACTGAGAATAAAATGGTTTGAAAAAACTTCTTAAAACTCTTTAGGCCCTTAAACTTGATAAAGAGCACCTTATGGACTTATCCCACCACTCACACCAACATAAATGGCAATCACGGTGGGACCTTGAGTAAAATCTTCAAAAAAAAACACTCATTGTCCGGTATAGCATAAGTAACCTTTTTCAAGCACTACCAAGTGTAATGGTAATCATGATAGGACTTTTTGAATCAGTGAAAAACTAAGTAACCCTTAGGATTATCATAAAACCTTATCAAACCTTGAAGGAATTAGTTACCAAGCCATAAGAGTGAACTCTGTATGTTTAAACACCTTAGCTAAGTGTTAAATCAGAGTTTGGCAACTCTCATAACCTATAAGACTAGAATAACTCAGAAAAACCCAAAAACATTTCAGTTTGGCTTCACAAATAAACATGGTGGTGGAACCATCCAATATCTTACCTTCATAAAAGCTAAAATTTTTCCACCTGGCGACTCCACTAGCCCAGTAGCCTATTACTCATCTAGGTTCCCAGATCTCTTTAGGACTATGTTAACCAGCCTAGAAGAAGTTTAGAAGCCTAGTTCCATACTAGATAAGACATTGTGAGAGGTATTATTCCCAAAAACAGTCCCCAAAACCTCAACCTCTCTCATTTTTGAAAAAACAGTCTGGCTTCACATAGGATCAACATTAGATCCCATCCAGACCCAAATCCTCCTTTAATCGTTGACAATCTTGAGAGAATTCTGCGGTAGACTTCTAACTCTGGAAAATTAGTTGCTAATAGGAGCCTCTTCAGAAAAAATTCCGTCCCTAAAAACCTTGTTGTCTTAGAGGATTCACACTTTGATTTACATCATACACAGAACATCTTTAGAACTAGATCTCAAGGTGATTTAAACCAAACTGACCTTAACTTTGTAGATTTGCAACAGAGCTTTAGTAGATAAGCCTCGCCTTCCACTCCTCCTGATTCCCAGCTTCTTCATCACTTTATCCTTTTCCATAACAAATCTGCTCAAAATTAGTTTTCTGGCCCAAGTGTTTCTTCCACTCCAATATATACTACCACTATGCAAAACACTCTTGTTCAGCCCACTTTTACTTTTATAAATCCACCCTTATTACCAACCATGGCAACATGGTATGCCCCATTAGTGTTACCACAACCTCTATTTCCCTTACCAAATGATTACCAATCCAAAATCCCTCACTTCACTGGAAAAGATTCCACAACAGCTCAATATCATGCAGATAGGATGGAAGATGCATTTGATTACATGGAGATAGAAGAATAAACTGTGAAGATGAGGATCTTCGCCCAAAGCTTAGGAGGAGATGTAAATAAATGGCTTAAAAACATACCTCCTAACATCATAAATGATCTCCCTGCCTTGCATCAAACATTTATCAACAAATGGGAACTCAAAAATAACCCTCTCCAAATACTAGTAGAGTATAGCAACCTCAAGAGAAATAAAGGGGAGAGTGTCCATGATTACTCCACTAGGTTCAATAGTGTTTACAATGCTCTCCCACCTCACATGAAACCTCCTCAAGGCATGGCCTTGGTAAGGTATCCCGAAGGCCTTGATGCCGAAATGACTTATGAGTTGAGGGGGAGAGATTACTTAACCTTGGAAGACATGCAGAAAGGAGCTTTGAGTGTAGAAGCAAACATAATCAAGAAAATAAATAGGTTGAGATTAGAGAAGAGGGTAACTTATAATGATGACCTACTACCCTCAACCTCAGCTTCTGACACAAAAATTGACAACCTAGTGAAGGTGATGGAAAGTATGCTTGAAAATATTAATTTAAATGAGAGACTACCACCAAGAGAACCTAAAAATAACCAAAACAGAAATAGAAATCAGAATTATAGAAGAGAAAACAATCAAGATAAGAAAAAGGAAAGCGACCAACAGATTAGACCCCCCTTCCAACAAAACTATGTAGATCAATATGAGGAATATAGGGAGTTGGAATGGTTGGAAGAATCTCATGTAAACTTGATTGGATCAGACAGTGGGGATGATGTTTTCCTCACTGAGGAAGAACAAGGTTTTTTCTCTTATGATCAAAATACAAACACCTATGATGATTCTGATGACTATAGATTGGGTTTTGAAAATGCAATCATGGAGGTGCATAAACAATATGATCTTAGGAGCAAGGGGAGCATAGATAATTCAAAGGATAAGAACACTAATACTGTTATTAAGAAAAACACAGAAAATCAGCCTAAAAAGATAGCAGAGAAAACCAACATTTTGGCCAAGAAACCAGACTTAAACAAAGACAAAAGTGTCTAGCCAAATGTTGAACAAAGTACCCCTAGCACTTCAACTAGTGGTCCTAATAAAACTGTCCCAATTACCAGTCCAAAAAAGGTTCAACAAATCAAAGTCGCTGAAAAGAATTCAATTGAAAAGACAGATGTAAATGTGAACAAGTCAATTGTTCCTTTCAGTCGTTAGGGAGAGATTGCTAAGATAAAAATTACCATTCCCATAGCTGAACTAGTAACCCAAGTAGAGTACAAAAACCAAGTTTTGAAAGCTTTGAACTTAGGAAGTGATACTGACACCTTGAACTTAACAGATGACAAACCTGAGTTGTTGTTTGGTCCAGAAGTTGAAGGAAATACCAAGAAGGGGTTGTCCCTCCCTTTTATGTTAGCTTGAACATACACGAGAAAATTTTACACAATGACATGTTAGATTCAAGAGCTCCACACAATCTAATGCCTAAGGTGGTAATGGAAAGATTAGGCTTAGAAATTACTAAACCATACAAAGATTTGTATTCCTTTGACTCAAGCAGAGTCAAATGTTTGGGTTTAATCAAAGATTTGTGTGTTAACTTATCCCAAATCCTTGCTAAGAGTTTAGTCATGGACATAGTTGTAGCTGACATTCCCCCTAAGTATGGCATGCTCCTATCAAGATCATGGGGAGCCAAACTTCAGGGAAGCTTTGAAATGGACATGTCTTATGCCACCATCCCTGTTTTCAACCAAAACAGGAGATTATACAGGGAATCTCAGATGAAGTACATGGTGAGCAACATAGAAAAACCAAACAACACTCCAATCTATTCTATTCAATCAAGTTTAGATTCCTTTATCTTATGTAACGAAGATGAAATAACCCAACAAGATAAGGAAAACATGTATCCAATCAGTTCACTAGAACAATCAAATCTTCCCTTCAATCAAATTCAAAACATTGACAATCAACAGCAACAAGAAAATGAAAATGAGGTAGATATACTTTGGACAGTAAACTTTGATGGATCTTGTAATAAAATAAGTGTAGGAGCAGGTGTTTGGATTCAAAATACGAATCAAAGTTTTTCATATAAGTTAGATTTTCCATGCACTAACAATATTGATGAATATGAAGCACTTCTCCTAGGCTTACAATTGCTTAAAAAATTAGAAGCCCAGAAGATATCCATCTTAGGGGATTATGAACTTATCATAAAAAAAATTAAAGGAGAATACTCAGTTAGGAATCCAAGGCTTAGGGAATATCGGAACACTGCCCTTGATTTATTGAAAACCTTCGAAAAATATGAACTCATTTTCATCCCTAGAGCACTGAATCATCTAGAAAATGAACTCTCCTTCAATGCCAGCAACTGCCAAATACCTAAGATAAATGAACAACTCAGTGTAAAGGTAAAAAACAGGCATGATGTGCCTGATAACGAAGACCACTGGCAAGTGTTTGACTCTGACAAACACATAGATGATTTCTTAAAGTCAGAAAACGATTTCAGGATACCAATATCACAAACCAGCCAAAAAGAAAACTATTTGTATATTGAACAAATCCCAGAAGTTCAAATGACATATTCTGCTAATATAAATCATTATGAGAATCCTTTCAAAGTAGAGATAACTGACAACACAGACCAAGAATACTTGGAAGTTTTACAATGCAAAAATGATAAAATCCCAAGAGGTCTCACACCTTTAGAACACCTTTTTGATTTTAACGATGTAGCCAAAGAACCGAGAATGGAGCCTGTGGAAAAAAATGTATAAGGGCATAACATAGGCAGTCTAGTAGAACCCAAGATGATCAAACTGTCTAGCACTCTCCCAGCTCACATAAAATTGCAATACATAGAGCTGTTCAAAGAGTTTAAAGATGTTTTTTCTTGGGGATACAAAGACCTAAAATCATATGATACTAGCATCATCCAGCACAAGATTCCCTTGAAGGAAGATCAAAAGCCTTTTAAACAAAAACTAAGAAGAATAAACCCTATTTTATTACCTTTAGTTAAGGCAGAGATTGAAAAAATGCATGATGCTAGGATCATAGTACCCATTAGATTTTCAGAGTGGGTATCAAACTTAGTTTCTATTAGAAAGAAGATAGGGGAAATCAGGCTCTGTATTGACTTCAGAAATTTAAACAGAGCCTCTTTAAAAGACAACTACCCCTTACCCAAGATGGACCATATACTTCAAAGGGTAGTTGGTTCAAGAAGGATATCCCTCTTAGATGGGTTCTCGGGTTACAACCAGGTGTTAGTGCTCCCAAGTGATCAAATCAAAACCGCTTTTACCACACCTTGGGGCACCTTTATGTATGTCAAAATGCCTTTCGGATTAATGAATGCAAGGGCCACCTTCCAAAGGGCCATGGACATAGCCTTTTCTGAAGACATTGGATATTTCATAATCATTTACCTTGATGACATAACCGTTTTCTCAAAAACTGATGAAGAAAATTTGATTCACCTAAGAAACATTTTTGAGAAGTGTAGGAAATTTGGCTTGTCATTGAATCCCAAGAAGACACTCTTTGGTCTCCAAGAAGGTAAAATTCTTGGCCATATAATTTCGGAAGAGGGAATCAAGATAGACATTACAAGGATAGATGGCATATTGCAAATCAATCATCCAAGAAGCCTCAAAGAGTTGCAATCTTTCATCGGAAAGATTAATTTTCTGAGGAGGTTTATCCCTAATCTTGCTGAATTATTAAAAAACATTACAAACATGCTTAAGAAAGATGTCGGTGTAAAATGGACTTTACCAGCTAAAAAATCATTCGAACTGGTCAAACAAGCTCTTACTCAAACACCAGTCTTGATTAGTCCAGATTTTGACAAAGACTTTTACATCTTTTCTTTTGCATCTGAGCATACAACAACTGCAGTTTTACTTCAAAAGAATGATTTTGGGCAAGAACAACCAATATCTTTCTTTATTAGGGCCTTAAGAGATGCTCCTATCAAATATAACATCATGGAGAAGCAAGCCTTAGCATTAGTGAAAGCATTAAAAGACTTTAGGGTCTATATTTTACACTCTCACATAATTGATTTTGTTCCACATACCGTTGTCAAGGACATTATAAGTCAAGACCCTGATGGTAAAAGGGGAAAATGGATTGCAACTATTCTTGAATATGACTTAGAAATCAGGCCCACCAAACTAGTCAAAGGACAAGGATTAGCAAAACTTATGGCTAAGTCTAACTTCCAAGCACTGGACATGAATGTGGTAGATGTGTTGGAAGAAATAGAAGAATCTACTGCTCCTTTTATTGAAGAAACATTTCTGAATTCTCTTTGGTATGCTGACATTATTTATGTTCTTTTATATTTAAATGCCCCTCCTTCTTTGTCTAAAACTAAAGCTAAATTTTTGAAACAAAATGATTTGAGTTTTTGCATCTTAGATGGGGTATTATACTGGAACAATGCTGTTGGAATTTTGCTTAAATGTTTACTTGAAGATGATGCAGGAAAAATCATGCATGAGTTGCATGACGGAGAATGTGAAGGATACCTCTATTGGAAGGCCACAAAAAACAAAATTCTTAGATTAGGTTACTATTGGCCTACCCTTTTCCCAGACACTCAGAAGTTGGTCATGTCTTGCCATAAGTGTCAAATCTTTGATGGAAAAAGCAAAATTATTCCCTTACCCTTACATCCTATTAGAGTTGAGGCACCTTTTAAACAATGGGGGCTGGACTTCATTGGGGAAATCCACCCATCCTCCTTAGCTCAAAATAAGTGGATCCTCACAGCCACTAACTTATTTACCAAGTGGATAGAATCTATACCCTCTAGAAATGCTAATGACTCTGTAATTATCAAGTTTCTTGAAGCAAATATCCTATCCAGATTTGGTTGTCCCAGAAAAATCATAATAGACAATGCTGCTGCTTTTAAATCTAAAAAGATGGTTGAGTTATATTACAAATACCACATAACCTTGGGCCATTCCACTGCTTACTATCCCCAAGGAAATGGATTAGCTGAATCTTCCAACAAGAGCCTCATCAATATCATTAAAAAATTGTTGGAACAAAATTAGAGATCATGGCACAGTAAGCTGGTTCATGCCTTATGGGCTGATAGGTTAACTACAAAGAAATCAATAAATATGTCCCCCTATCAGCTAGTTTATGGCATTGATGCAATATTTCTCACCTCATTAGGAGTGCCAATCATGAAGCTCCTTCAAGAAGTGCAAGTTGAAGAGAATGATATGCAGAGGAGAATCAATCAAACTATGAAAGAACACAGTCAGTCCAATAAAATATGAAGAAGCTATTTGATAAGAGGACTAAGGCAGACAATTTCCAATTTGGAAATGTTGTTCTTAAGTGGGATTCAAGGAGAGAAGAGAAGGGAAAACATGGCAAGTTTGAGAACTTGTGGAAAGGTCCCTATATTATTCATGCTAAAAGGGGTCACAATGCATTCTTCCCGAAAGAATTGAATGGAGAAGATCTATATGGAGGTCCTGTCAATGGCAGGATGCTCAAGCATTACTTCTGCCAAGAGTCTTGAGTTTTAAAGCATTTTATTTTTTCATTGTAAATATCATAGTCTAAACATTGCATTCAAAGTTGGAAAAATAAAAATACAAAAACAATCGAAAAGAGAAAAGAGGGCAGATTGTGAAAAAAAGAAAGGTATAGCCCCATACCAAAAAAGAGAAACAAATCTGAAAGTGTGCAAGCTCAAATGCCACTCCTAAAGAACACACTTCTAGTTAGTCAAACAGCCTAATCTTGACTAATTAGCTTTAAATTTTCTGCTGATAGGATAGTGAATTTGATTTGAAAAATTATTTAATCTTGGCTTATTAGTAGATAGTTTAGGATAGAAATTAAAGGTTCAAACATGCTCAAAATCTGAACCTGAGTTTCCAAAGAGAAAATGACTCAAATCTGTTTCAAGTTATGAGTCAAAAGATTAATCTGGTTCTAATCAGCTCAAAATTTGAACCAGTTAGCAAAGGAAAGACATCTCGAGTAAGAGTCAAAACAGAGCTGTAGAAAAGAGGAAGGAGATGTTTTAAAATCTCAGATCTCAAACCTTACATTTTTGTTTTAAATTTTCTGCAAAATAAATGTCTATGTGCAACTTGTTTTGATGCCATAGATCACAGCAATTCAAACAGCTTAATCTTGACTTGACTATTTTTAAATTTATGTTATAGGATTTAGAGAATAAAGTCTGTTGGACAGTTTAATCCCAACAGATAATAGATTAGGTAAAGAATCATATGGACTCAACTATTTAATCTGAGTCCATGGAGAAATAAGGAGTAGAAATAGATTATATTTCTTTCTTTCAAAGGAATAAAATTTTGTAAGAGAGTTTTCCAATCCAAGTGCACTCTGATGAAGAAAAAATGTCAGATCAGTAGGATTGGGTAGGTAGGAATATTGTATTGATGAAGATCCATTGTTTTTATGGCTGCTAATATGTTTTCAAAACAAGATCATCCCAGCAAAGGAAGGGCAGCCCAATGGATGAGGCAACTGATCAGCCTCCCAGAGAATCCATGTCTGAAGTTCTTGATGCCTTCAAGAAGGCACCATTCCCAAGTGGAGACACTGTTAGCCACCCATAAATTCTGTCATATCAAGTGGTGGCTAAATTATTTTGGATAGCCTTCAAAAAACAATTTCATTGCCAAAAATTGTTGATGCTTAAAGTCTTTTGATAATATCCTATCCTTTGGATAATCGTCACTGCTTTTCCCTTTTTCAACTTAGAAATCCTACTGATTCCCAAGAAAGAATACTGCTGCAAGCACCATTTTCCTTTTCCTCCTTCTTCCAAAACTAACTTCATCTTTACCTTTTCTTTTCCCATAAATCCCTCATTTCCATGTTTCCCCTTTTCCCCTTCATCAAAACCCTTTGATAAGGCCTAAGACCTTTTCTTTGCCTTATCAAAACCCTCAAACTCCTTTGAAAACCCTTGAAAATCCATAAAAATGCATTTCTCACATATGGTAGACTTAAGCACCTTTGGGCTAAGTCTTTAACCCTTCCCCTCCATACGCCCTGGTGCTGGAACCGAGCACCAGCCTTCCAAGCGCTTATCGCATCGCCCCATTGCGATTAGCCCTCCCTCCATAAACCCTGGTCATATGGCTTTCCAAGTAACCCACGGCCCCGCAGTCGGGCACCTACCCACTTCGAATTAATATTTCGCCCCCCAAAGTTTAAACCTTCATTTATATAACTTTTTCAGTTTTTATTATATTTTAAAGTTTTCCGCTGGTGAAAATTTCTAGTCGCTCTCCACCATCAATCTGATTTGCAGATCGATGACGTGCAATCCATTGCCCCGGTGGTCCCCGCCAGCCACTTACTATTGCAAAACCGGGCGGAATTCATCGCACATCTTTTGAGCACGTGATAGTTTTTTCTATTTCGCAGCGATTCCATACACCGGCCGCTACATGTCTTGGGCCCATTTTCAAATACCGCCCTCATCGCGCGGTAAAGATCGGACATGGACCCGGCGCGATATTGACATCCACCGTCTGATCTGAGGCCGCTCATCGAATGGTGATCACTCTCTGAAGATGCTCGAGAAATAACCAACTACGACGCGTTTTCGTTAAAGCGTCTCTGCCATCAATCTGATCTACAGATCGACGACCCAAACTTCATCGCCCTGATTCCTCATTCAGTTAACATTTTCGGACTTGGGGGTTTTGTTCATCTAAATTTTATTAAAGTTTTGATGTTCGGGCGCATTTTCTAAGGTTCTTGACGCCCATCCTCCGCCGTTGATTGCTTGGGCCAATCTCATCCGACGGCCCACGATTGTGCCGAACCCCGAACATGATTTTTGACCATTTTTCGCCAAAACTAAGGTTTTAAACCTTTTTTTCTATTTTTTATTATTTTTCTAAATAACATGACCCCTTCACATTGTTTAGTCACCCTCGATCCTGACCGTCGATCTCTGCACGATTGATGGCTCTGATTTAATTTCCTCCTCTGCTTCCCTTTGACCCCTCTAATCATTCTCGACCATTGGATGATGCCATCCAATGACGCTCCCTCCACGTGCCTTCTGAAGTAGTTAACCTATACATGCAAGATTTTATAATAGTTGTTTGTATTTTGCAGGGTTTAATGGTTTTTCCGCTATGTCTGAAGAAAATTTAAAGGCAAAGGGTGACGATCCTCCCGCCTTCGATTCATCAAACAAAATCCTTCGCAGGGTTTGAAATTCGCGTTTCACTGGTTTTTCATGAGGCATTGATACCATATCATCCCTGTGCAACCCTGCACGCCAGCAAAAAACACAGTGAACTAGGCACAAATCAAAGAGTATCAGTGTCGAAGACAAAAATGCACTAGGACAGAAGATTGAAGACAGGTTTGTCGGGATCACAGCTAAGAATGATTATCAAAAGCCTAATCCCCAAATTAAAAATAGAATTAAGGGTAAATCAAAATATTATCAGACAGGAAGCCTCCACCGCCACATATGAGGCAAATTGATTCCTCCCAGCCATCGAAATGCCACCTGTGCCACAAAGTATTCAATCAGATGCCAAAGTTATTGATCAGAACCAAATATTTGCCTCACAACGTAGTGAGAGGACAAATTATGTAGACAAACTAATGACAAAATTTCAGCAGAGTAACTTTGACATCACACAGAGCTCAAAGGTCAAAAAGAGCTCCCACTGAGCTTAAATTATTTATGTAAATCATTTACAGAGGACACGTATGTAAGTTTCTTCATTGAGCCCCCCAAAGGCCAAGGAGAAATTAAGACTATATTAATTATCTTTGGAGATCTTTCATCAGATCTCACCTCCTCATTCTTCTATAAATACTACTAAAAAAGATGAGGACATGTTGGTTGGTTGTTGGTTGTTCACTAGTTGTAATATTGGAACTCTCTGAAATAATACTTAGTCTGTTGAAGTTGAAGAAGAAATTGAAGTCTTGGAAGCCCTGATGATGTTGTTGCATGCTTATTACTGAGAAGGCTCTATCATTGGATCCATGAGCTTGGCTGTTGGTGAAGTATTCTGAACTGTTTAATGTTTTCCCCTGTTTTCATTATGTTTCATAATTTCTTACTACATTAGGTTTAAAGTTTTAGGCTAAGAAATGACTCTTGGAAGCACCTTAGACCTGTTCATCCTTCACTGTTTTATGTTTTCTTCTGCTGAAGTATTTTAGACTCTTTAACCTCTCTCTTTAGTCTTCATGCTTGTTTATTTCCTTAATACTTCAAATAGTTGGTTTCAGCATGATTTATGGTTTTCCCTGCTTGTCTGCTACCACTTAAAAATTGTTATTGAAGTCTCCCTTTGAAGTTTTCTGTTTATAGTGAGTCAAGGAGGTGTGTTCTGATCTTGCCCTTTGTCCTTGCTTAGACAGTTGTCTTAAAGGTCTTTATAGTTGTAATCATAGATGTGTTAGGTGTTCCCTCTTCTATGACTGCAATTATCAGTGAATCATTTATGTTTTCTAAGTCATTTGAAATAAAATATTTGAGGAAATAGGGTGTTCCCCGAATCTTAGGTTTCATTTTAAATTTTTTTTTGAAATCGTTGTTTTCTTAAAGGTGTGATTTGTAGAATTCATGGTTAGCCCTATCTATCAAAAAGCTCTTTATTGTTCAAATTGTGTTTTCAAATTCCCTTTGTTGAGAATTAAATTTCTCTTTCCAAATCATTGATGTCCATCTCATTCCAAAAACCAAAGGATCCTGTCGCCAAGTTAGATTTGCCCTCTGATATCCCATATCCATTGATAAGTTTGTTATGACCTCTTTTTGACTCCATTACCCAATGAACCAGATTTTTCTCCATTCTATATATCTTTCCTAGGTCTTTCATGTTCTGATGTATCAATCTAAACAAACAAACAAACACATACACTTAATAACTAGTCTAAAATACATACTCTAAGCACACAAGATAAACCTTTGCAAACAAACCTTTGAGAGATCCCTCTCTGAGAAGAGGAGGACTAGATCCTGTAACTCTAAAGATTGGTTCTAATGTTGCCTTGTCTTTTGATTTGAAAAAATATCAAAACACGGGACCCCAACATATAGTTCAAGAACCTACGACTCAGTTTTAATTAAAATGATCTAGCTTGAAATTGACATTTTGCGGAATTTTGGGTTGAAAGTGGTTAAATTTTTTTTTTTACTATTTATGTGTCTTAAGTTTATTTTTTCTTTCTATAATTTAATATTTATAACAGTAACAAAATTCAGCAATAAAACCATCAAACACAACATCAATATGATATAGGAGTTCACCCAAAATCTCATGGGCTATGTCTCCTTTGAGTCTTGTCAACTAGACTCGACTCTTTGGGATTAAAGTAATTGTTCTTTTACAAGTTTCATGCTTAACACCAATGAATAAAAAAATGATTGAAAGGGCTGAGAATACCATTTAACATCCCTCTAATGGCTATTAATATTTTTCAAACAGCTTTAGGCTCCTGTTAACACATTTCCTTCTGTCAGTGCACTAAGATTCTTCGAGATTATAAATAGCACAAACTCCCTCAAAATTATATTTAAATCACTAAAAAACTACTGATATATCCAAATAATATCAGACACCAAATATCAACTGGTAAATTTCTTAAATCAATCACAACATCCCCAAAATAGGCTACCCTCCACGGTTTTCCCAGGGTTGCCCAAAACTTCCCATCAAATTCTAGAGCTGAAGAAGTTATCAAAATGTTTTTAAACCACTTCCATTGGTTCGAAAATGTCCCAAATAGAAAATTTCAACTATTTTTTCATCAGAAATGGCCTTCGGCTGCTCCGGTTTCGCCTACATACACTGTCGGCACCCCCTGGCACTAGGTTCAAATAAAACCTCTCTGCTGATTTTTTGATCTCTAGAAGTTATCCAAACCTTTTGAAAACTCTGTCATTAGATTCAAAATCAAATTTTCAGTCAAGAATGACCACTGGTTCACTGCAAATGGTTTCTAGCACCCCTGGCTAGGCCCTACACTGCTGCGGGAAAAAGCAACTAAAAATGGACTCTGGAACTTAAATGAATCTTTTTGGCTTTCTAATGCTCTTTACAGGCTCAAAAAACCATTTCATTAGATTCATAACATCTTAATTATCCAATTTAGCCTATTGGAACTTTGGAAAAAGACTCTAACTCCCCTATTTAGGCCTCAAACTGAATTTGTCTCATGGTGGCCCTAATGGCTCCTTCATCTTCCCTGAAGAAAAAGCTACTGAATAACACCTCCATTCGACTTGAAACCTATCCCAAACTGTTAAGGAGGTTGAAGAGACCCAAAATTGACCAAAATTTCAACTCATTTTGTTCAATAATGAGAGATTTGTGACCAAAAAAGTTTGCCCCAATTTCCTCCACTAAATGTGGGGCAACTGCCAGTTAACTCCACTAAAAGTGGAAGTCCGCCTAAATTTGAGAGCGCCTCCAGAATCTCTTCCATATTAAACTACACATAACCGAAGCTTAATTAAATATTAAGCCT
Source organism: Pinus albicaulis (assembly GCA_034641835.2). Taxonomy (NCBI): domain Eukaryota; kingdom Viridiplantae; phylum Streptophyta; class Pinopsida; order Pinales; family Pinaceae; genus Pinus; species Pinus albicaulis. The sequence continues at coordinate 142,853 of JAXQQM020085189.1, read as the reverse complement.
GATATTAGGCTCCTTAAGTGCTCTTAACATTAAGCTCCCACACTGGTCATATGATGAGGTTCCATGGGAGGAGGGCTGGCCCCTCCGTGCTCCGCCGGACCCACTCGGAATTTAAAGTGCAATAAATTCTTCATACGGTGTCCATTTTTTGAACCATTTGTGGAGCCAGAATCAGGAAGATTGGACCTATGCAACCATCTTGGTTTCAATCCAAACCTGTAACTTTGAATTTTGAGCTAATCCTTAGGTCCTTGATCCAGTTCTGATCACACCTCCCAAATGAGAATCTTTTGGACCCCAAAATCTCTCTTGAACTATTGAAACTGATATGTAAAAAAAATGAGAGTACTACACCCTCTTCTCTTCAGCTTCTAAACACTTGCCTTGCATGGCTAGTGACTTTTAACCACAACTAGAAAACAATTCACACTTCCCTTCCTCGATGCGCTTATCCTCCTGTCAAGAGCTGTCTTTCTTGCACTCACTTAGAAAATTTCTGGCGAGAAATTTTAAGAAGGAATCTTAACATCGCTGCCTTAATCAATGATCCAAGGTGGCTCAAACATAAGTCGTGCAACATGCGACATCAACAACAAGTCATCATAAAATGTGCTATACAATTGACACAAAAACAATGTAAAAAGTGCGTAACACAATCGACACAAGTTGACAAACATGTGCGACAAAATTGAGACAAGTCGATAAACAACATGATACATCTTGACAACCACATGTGCATGTATCAATGTACAGTGAACATATTTACAGTTCGCTATTTACACATACAACTTCCATGCACATGTACACCTTCAAATCTTCCTTTCAAGTACCAACAAGTACATAATCCAAAAAACATGTGGGTGACTATAAGAGCTTAACTAAAAGATATTGCTGCAATATAAGTGAGTATCATACTCATATTTTACACCTCCATGGAAAAATTTTGCAACAGCAAGGAAATTCCTTCAACTAAACCGCATTTATATGCAATCTTGCATCAAACTTTTCAACATAAATACATGCATACAACCAAAATGTGCATATGTACAAAAGAGTATTTCTTACTGTGTTAAGAAGTCCATCCACTTCTTACCAAGCCACTTCCATGGCGACTTTTGCTACTACAACTCTTCTTCATGTGAATTTTCCATTTTCACATCGATAATGGAATCCATAGTTCCACTTGTGCCAATATTTTTGTCCTCTTGTTGCATGTGCTTTGGATGACTAGTTGGATGCAAAGTCCAACAATGAGAGACATCATGTCCCTTCTTTTGTCAAAATGTGAAAAAATTATGCACCTTCTTTGAAATTTTCTTTTGCCTCATCTGCTTCCTGTATGCTTTCTTCCTCATCCAGCATCTCGAAGGTTAAATCGACCATAATATGTACAACAAATATTTCTTCCATTTAAACATGCAAAATTATCATGCCTTGCAAAAACACAATAAAATTGATCATGAAAAGATTTATACCTCTTGTGCTGCTTTGAATGTTCATCCATTTTTTCTTCATGAGAAGATGAACTAGTATATGATACAACTTTCATTCACAGACTAACATCACCGTTCTTGTCTTGAAAACTGTTTGAACTTGCATGCTCACCATAAGCTGCATGTCTACCATCTTCTTGCTGCAACAAAGGCTTAAAGAAGTGGAAATCATATTTGAAACAAATTTGACATATTTGCATCTTAGAACTTGGAATAAAGGTTCTCTTTAAAGTAGCATCACATGCCTTTAAGGATTTGGAGTCTTCACCATTAAACTGCACATAACCAAGATCAAGATTCTTGGGTCGTTCCTCAACTGAAATGGGATCAACCATGCCTTGTGCATGGTTTCCTAATCCTTTTCCTTCATAGCCCATTTTAATCATTAATTTGGACCCTATACCTCTTGTATGTTTTTCGAAAGAACCAACACATTTTTCTAAAGAGAAAACTGAAGACAAGTTAGAATGGATTACCTCTTCCTCATGCATTTTCTTGGTTAAAGCCTCTTGGGCTTGATGGAGTTGCCTCTCCATATCATGAAATATTTGAAGAATTTATTCCTTCTCTTCCTTCATGGAAAAAAATTGTTCACAAAGTTCAGTTCTTTCTCATTTATCGTTAAACAAAATCTGCACCATGTCCTTCAATATAATAAAGTCACGCTTCATATCATCATCGAAGAATCTTGTGAAGGAGGAAAATTCACTTGTAGAAGTTGTCATTATGATGTCAATGAAAAAATTAATCTTCAACAAAGTTCTCAAAGCTTTCAAAACAAATGACAAAGCTTTTTTAAACCAAATGGATGTAAAGAAAAACTCTTATTCAAGCAACCAAACAACAAACAAACTCCAAGAGCTTCTTAACAAACAATCGTCAAGAGGGTTTTTGTTCCAATGTTGTCCATAAGGTACTTTGGGGTAAGGAAGAATCCTTCAACTCTTTCTTCCTTTTCATTCTCTCCAAGACTTAGCTAATCAATAGCTATCCCCGAATCTCAAGAAAACTCAAATACCAAGCAGTTTGCAAACAGTAAAACAATCAATCTTTTACACTGTTTAAAAACCTTTCAAGCTATACAATCAAGAAACCAAGTGCTCTGTCAAGAAAGAAACTATGCTCTGATAGCAACTTGATCTGAAAATGGTCTTGATAAATTGTATGGAGTTCAATAACCTACCACTCAGTTTTAATTAAAATGGTCTAGCTTGAACTTGATGTTTTGCGGAATTTTGGCTTGAAAGTGGTTAAAGTTTTTTTTTTAATGTTTATGTGTCTTAAGTTTATTTTTTCTTGATATAATTTAACATGTATAACAGAAACATAATTCAGTAATAAAACCATTAAACACAATAGCAATATAATATAGGAGTTCACCCGAAATATCATGGGCTATGTCTCCTTTGAGTCTTGTCAACTAGACTCGACTCTTTGGGATTAAAGTAATTTTTCTTTTACAAGTTTTGTTATTAACACCAATGAATAAAAAAATTATTCAAAGGGATGAGAATACCATTTAAAATCCCTCTAATGGCTTTCCAAATTCTGCAAACATCTTTAGGCTCTTGTTAACACATTTCCTTCTATCGGTGCACTAAGATTCTCTGAGCTTATAAATGGCACAAAATCTCTTAGAATTCTATTTAAATCACTGAAACCACTACTAATGTATCCAAAAAACATAAAACACCAAATTTAAACTGATAAATTGCTTAAATCAAGCACATCATCCCCAAAATAGGCTATCCTCCACGGTTTTCCCAGGGTTGCCCAAAACTTCCCATCAACTTCTCGAGTTGAATAAGTTCTCAAAATGTTCTAAAAACACTTCTGTTGGTTCCAAAATTTCTAAAATAGCCAATTTAGACTATTTTTTAATCAAAAACGGCCTCCGGCTGCTCCGGTTTTTCCTCCATACAATGTCGGCACCCCCTGGCACTAGGGTTAAAGAAAACCTCTTTGCTGAGTTTTGGACCTGTAGATGTTATCCAAACTTTCTAAAACCTCTGTCATTAGATTTAGAATCAAATTTTCAGTCAATAATGAGCACCGGTACGCTGCAAATGGTCTGTAGTTCCCCTGGCTAGGCCCTACACTGCTGCTGGCAAAAGCAAGAAAAAATGGCCTCTGGAACTTAAATGAAGCTTCTCGGCTTTCTAATTCTCTTTACAGGCTCTGAAAACCATTTCATCAGATTTATAACATCTGAATTATCCAATTTAACCTATTGGGACTCTGGAAAAGGGCTCTAACTCCCTTGGTTAGGCCTCAAACTAAATTTGTCTCATGGTGGCCCTAATGGCTCCTCCATCTTCCCTGAAGAAAAAAGATATTGAATATCACCTCCATTCGACCTGAAACCTATCCCAAAATATTCAGAAGGTTGAGTAGACCCAAATTTGACCAAAATTTCATCCAATTTCATTCAATAATGAGAGATTTATGACCAAAACAAATTTCCCCCAATTTCCTCCACTAAATGTTGGGCAACAGCCAGTTAACTCCACTAAAAAAGGAAGTCTGCCTAAATTTGGGAGCGCCTCCAGAATCTCCACCATATTAAACTCCACTTAACTGAAGCTTAATTAAATATTAAACCTGAGATTAGGCTCCTTAAGCACTCTTAACATTAAGCTCCCACACTGTTCATATGATGAGATTCCATGGGAGGAGGGTTGCCCCCTTCGTGCTCCGTCGGACCCACTCAGCATTCAAGATGCAATAAATTCTTCATACGATGTCCATTTTTCGAACTGTTTATGGTGCCAGAATCAGGAAGATGAGACCTATGAAACCATCTTAGTTTCAACCCAATCTTGTAACTTTGAATTTTGAGCTAATCCTTAGGTCCTTGATCCAGTTCTGATCACTTAGCTTTGTCCCTAGAAACCAAAACATTCTTGCCAATGGTTTAGAATTTGCTGCTAGTACATGTAAAAAACCTTATGAAAGAAAACAATACACATTCCATATTAAATATAGGCTATAAGTCCGTGATAATATCAAGTATTGACAAGTGTTTGAAGGAGATAAACAGAGAGAGGATTTCCTACAATCCAGAAATGGGTTTGAAATGCCAAATTTAGACTTAGAATATGAATAATACTATCCTACTGAGGAAAAATCTTATGAAGAAGAAAATCCTAACATTGCTGATGTTACACCATTTTTTGGTCATCTAACCTATTATCATTAGATGGACCCAAGTACACCATGTAAGACCAATTTAAAATAACTTAATAACTTAGTACACCATGTAAAATAACTTAATAAAACACATTTATTAGGTTGTTTATGGTCTAAACAGGAAACCCCAAAAGGAAATATTAAACAAACCTATATTTGTTTGATTTTCCTCAAGGAATAATTAATTAAACAATAATGTAATGATTATTCCTGGTCATGTTTAACCCAAAACAAAGAAATTAATTAGATAAATCTTTATTTATCTTATTATTTTCTAGGAATAATTATTTAAATCTTATTTAAATAATATTCCTTGTTAAATATGACTAAATCACCTATAAATAATTAAATAAATCATTATTTATTTGATTATCTTTCAACCACTTCCTTAAAATGATAAATAAATCATTTATTTATTTATTATTCAAAAATAAAAGGATTTGACCCAAGTCAAATACTTTTTCCCTCCAACAAATATAATAAAATATTCCATAAAAGGTGGATCTAGATTTGGTTAATGTTATTTTAATCATGCACCAATATCTAGAATGACCCAATATTTTGTTATAAATAGGAGGGTTTTTCCTACCATTCTTCACCTTTTGTTGCCTATTAGATCACTCTGGATCTATACTCTTGGTCTGACTTTGAGCCATTATCATTGTCATATTTTCCATTATTTGTTGTGTGAGCTCCCTTTGAGTTCTATCTTTGTATGGGTTTTCTACACCAACAGGAGAGAGAAATGCTAGATCTGAAGTGCCGAAGACTTCCAAGAACCCATCCCATTGAGGAGAATTGGAAACACCTTCTTGTTTTCCTCCCAGGTGCCCTTAATACAAATTCTTTCAAAAATTGTTCTTGTCTTATCTATTGGATGTATGGAGCAAAACCTCATTTTTTACTGCTTAATGTCTCTATATGCATAGATCTGGTTTTTTGCAGCACTTGTCTTGATCAACTAATTGTAGATCTGAAGATATTGGCAGCCATATTTGATGTTAGGGCTATAAGTTATGCGTAGCTAAAGTGGTCCTTTTTCGTACACTTCGACAAAGGATTCATACTAACAGTTGATATAAATCTGTTAACTAGAGAACACCCACAGAAAACAGAGTTGAGCACTAATTTAGAACAAGAAGATTTTGAAGTGTTGCAGTCTCACACTGATAAATTGCTAAAGGGACTAGTGCCTCTGGAAGAATTGTTTGACTTTAATGATGTTGCCAAAAATCCAAAAATGGAACCCACTAAAACTGAAATAGAAGAGTGTGATATAGGCAGTGAACTAAAAGCCAAAATGATTAAATCATCCAAAACACTTCCAGCTCATATAAAATTGAAAAATCTTGAGCTTTTTAGATAATTTTCTGATGTTTTTTCTTGGAGCTATGAGAACTTAAAATCATATGATACAGAGATAATTAAGCATAAGATACTCCTCAAATAAAACCAGGAACCTTTTAGACAAAAAATGCGCAGAATAAACCCTGTGCAATCACCTCTGGTTGAGAAAGAAATCAAGAAAATGTATGATGCTGGAATCATAGTCCCAATGAGGTACTCAGAGTGGGTATCCAATATTGTATCTGTGAGAAATAAAATGGGAGAAATAAGGCTTTGTATAGAATTTAGAAACTTAAACAAAGCCTCTTTAAAGGAAAACTACCCCTTGCTCAAAATGGATCATATCTTACAGAGGGTAGTAGGTTCTAAAAGAATTTCTTTGTTAGATGGATTTTCAGGATACAACCAAGTGTTGGTACATCCTGATGATCAAATTAAAACAAATTTCACTACACCTTGGGGCACTTTCATGTATGTGAAAATGCCCTTTGGTTTAATGAATGCTGATGCTACATTCCAAAGAGCCATGGATATTGCTTTCTCAGAAGAGAGGCTTTTTCATTGTGATATATTTGGATGGCATCAATGTCTATTCCAAAACAAATGAAGAACACCTTTCTCATTTAAGAAAGGTATTTGAGAAATGTAGAAAGTATGGTCTATCCTTAAACCCAAAGAAATTTTTTTTTTCCTCCAAGAAGGCGAACTTTTATGTCATATCATATCTAAAGAGGGAATAAGAATAGACCCAAAAAGGATTGCAGGAATATTGCAAATCAATCATCCTAGAAACATCAAATAAATACAATCTATCATTAGAAAGATTAATTTCTTAAGAAGGTTGATACCAAACCTTGATGAACTCCTTAGAAACATAAAAAACATGCTTAAAAGGGAAACATGAGTTAAATGGACCATTGAAGCAAAGCAATCCTTTGAATTGGTTAAACAAGCACTCACTCAAACACTAGTTTTCATTAGCCTTGATTTTGACAAATATTTCTTCATCTTCTCCTTTGCATCAGAACACATAGTTGCTTTTTTCCTACTTCATAAAAACATAAAAGGACAAGAGCAGCCCATTGCATTTTTTATCAAGGCCTTAAGAGATGCACCTATGAAATACAACATAATGGAAAAACAAGATTTTTCCTTGATCAAATCATTGAAAGATTTAAGAGTTTAAATTTTACACTCACACATCATTGCATTTGTCCCACACACAGTGGTCAAAGAAATTTTAGCAGAAGATCCTGATGGAAAAAGAAAAAAGTGGATTGTTGTTATATTAGAATATGACTTGGAAATCAGACCCACCAAACCGGTCAAAGGACAAGGACTTGCAAAACTTATGGCTGAATCAAACCTCGAAGCCTTAGATATGAATATGGTTGATGTTTTAGAAGAATAAGAATAATGCATAGCCCCTCATGTTAAAGAAGTGTTTCTGAATTCACTTTGGTATGCTGATATCTTGTATGTGATCTTTTATCTTAATGTTCCTCCTGGTTTATCTAAGACAACGGAAAGGTTATTGAAGTTGAAAGCTGCCAATTACTGCATTATAGATAAATGGTTATATTGGAAAAATGCTAGTGTTCTATTGCTTAAATTTTTCCTGAGAATGATGCAGAGAAGATCAAGCATGAGTTTCATGAAGGAGAATGTGGAGGCCACCTCTATTGGAAAATAAATGTCAACAAAATCCTTAGAGCTGGTTAATATTGGCCCACCCTCTTTCAAGACATCCATAAAATGGTAGTTGCCTGCCACAAATGTCAAATCTTTGAGGGAAAAAGAAAACTCTTACCCTTACCTATGCATCCTATTTCTGTTGAAGCCCCTTTCCAACAATGGGGCCTAGACTTCATTGGGGAAATCCATCCTTCTTCATCTGCCCAACATAAATGTATCCTCACAACAACTTATTACTTTACAAAATGGATAAAGGCCATCCCCTCTAAAACTTCCACTGATCTAGTCATTATTAAATTCCTTGAAAACCATATTTTTTCTAGATTTGGTTGCACTAGAAAGATTATCACTGACAATGCTGCTGCGTTTAGATCCAAGAGGATGGTAGACTTTTGCGACAAATATCAGATCACATTGGGTCTTTACATAGCTTATTACCCTCAAGGTAATGGGTTGGTAGAATGCTGAAACAAAAGTTTGATAAACATCATCAAGAAGTTGCTGGAAGAGAATCAAAAGTCATGGCACAACAAGATAGTACATGCATTATGGGCAGACAGGTTAACATGCAAGGAATCAATTGGAATGTCTCCCTATCAGCTAGTTTATGGAGCAGATGCAATTTTTCCAACAAGCCTAGGAGTGCCAATCATGAAGCTGATCCAGGAAGTACAGTCTAAACAAAATGACATGATAAGAAGGATAAATCAGACTATACAGTTGCAGCAAACTAGAGGAGAAGTCTACAATAGAACACAACAAGTGCAAGAAAACATCAAGAATATATTTGAAAAAAGGACAAAAGAAAATGATTTCAAAATTGGTGACAAAGTTCTCAAATGGGACTCAAGAAGAGAAGACAAGGGAAAACATGGTAAGTTTGAAAATCTATGTAAAGGACCCTATATTATCCATTCTTCCAGAGGAAACAATGTATTTTTCTTACAGGAGATGGATGGAACATAAATTTTTGGAGGTCCTGTCAATGGCAAGATGCTCAAAAATTATTTCCATTAAGATGCATAAGTATGAAGCTTTATCCATTGTATATAACATTTTTTTGAAAAAGGAACACAGAAAAATAAATACAAAAACAAAAAAACAAAGAAAAAGAGGGCGGAAAAATAAAGTTCGGCCCCATACCAAAAATAGAAAGTTCTAAAAGTGTGCAAGTCCAAATTCCACTACTTGAAGAAAAGCCTTATTTAATCATATAGCCTAATCATGACTAAATAAATTTAAAATTTCTGCTGATAGGTTAGTGAATAAGGATTTTCCAAAACTTGGATTATCAGTAAAATAAGATTAGATTAGGAGAAGAGAATGGTTCCAAAGCTCAAAACCTGAACCAAGAAAGAAAGAGAGGGATAAAAAGCAAATTCAAAATTTCAGCCCTCAAATTTTGTGTTAAATTTCTGCAAAATAAATTATATATGCAGGCTTGTACAAAGTATCACCGCTCGTAACAAATCAGATTGTTCAATCCTGATTTGGTTATGTTTTCAATTTTTTGTTTTAGACTAGGGAATAAAATTTGTCATACAGTTTAATCTTGACAGATAGTTAGACTAGGTAGAGAAATAAATGAGTTCATCAGTTTAATCTAAAATATTGGATGATATAAGTGTAGAATTTTTTAATTTCCTATTTTCAAAAGAAAGGGATGTCAAGGGTTGGCTAATTGAAATGCACCCAATGAAGAAAAAATGTTAGAACAAGTAAGATGGGTAGGTAGAAGTTGAGTTGGGATTAATCATGTTATGATTCCAATGCTGCAAATCACAATTCCAAAGAAATAAATCATCAAGTTAAGGGAGCTATGTCAAGGTGAAAATCCAGGCACTGGTCTACTTCTTCTAGATATTTATTTTTTAAGGTTCTTGACACCTCTTGAAGGAGCTACCCTCCCCAATTGGAGCCACTGTTAGCCATTTATAATTTTTTTGTTACTGATATTGAAAGATGACTAAATATTTATTTTGGATTTCTAGAAATAGTATTTGAGAAAACACTATGAGTTCTAGAAATATCAATGCCTTCATCATCCTAAGTTTGACTATTTTTCACTAAAAATTTCCTTTCTTTTACCTTCTCAAGAGTTCACCCTGCTGCTCTAAAGAAAACTCCATTTTTTGGCCTATTTTTCTCATTCATCATTGAAAACCTTATTCATCTCACTTCTTCCCCTCTCAAAAACCCCTAAAAATCCTCCCTCATTCATCACTTTTGTTTAAAAACCCTAAAAACAATGTAAAAACCCTCCTTACATTGTTTTAGCTTAAAAGTTTACCCAATCGAATCCTCTCAAAACCTTGCAAAACTCTGTTTTTGTGTTAAAAACCCCACTTTTGTGAGATAAGCCTTTAAGCCCCTTTTTTGGCTTAAAAAACCGAACACCCTTACCATACAACCCTCATCCTGACCATTCCGCTATCTTTGTAAAAACCCCTTCATTTTTGGCCCTAAGTCCCATTTTCCCATAAAACCGAGGCCTATGCCTCTTCGTAGCCCCTTTCCCTATTCTTTATTCTACACCTCCACCCCTTTTATTTTTATAACCCCCAAACCTTATTAAACCCCCCCATTTTAAAAAAAAATTAACATGGGCCCGTTTCTCCCTTTCTTCCCCTCTTCATCCTTGCCCTCTATCCTCTCATCCAGACCATTACTCCTGAGCTCTGGGCCTTGATCAAATGGCCACCGCACTTCCGCCCTTCATCTCATCTCCTAACTAAACCCCGCTACTTGAAAAAATTGCATACGTCACCAAGCCGGGCCCCACCTTCCAATTTATATTGCTGCCAAAGCCGATTTCCACTTGTCTCTGGGCCCCGCTCGATAAACCTGCATGCCAATCCCTTAAGCTTTCCACACTATCGATCTCATCTCTTGAGATTCGATGGCTCAAACTCTTATCGCGCGGAATTTTGCGCCAATGTTTTTTTGTGGTTCTTGTGATTTGGAGATTTGGAAATACCAAATGACAAGACAACATCAAACCACTTTGGGATCTCAGGATCTATCCCTCCTGGATCCGGAGAGGGATCTCTCTATAAAGGCAAAGAAATGTATATCTTTGAGGTTCAATTTAAGGTATTAGGCTAGTTATGGAGTACAAGGGTTTTTGTTTTGTTTTGTTTGTTTGGTTGCGAAACATGAAAGAAGGGTTCAGTGTAAGGTAAAGGAATGAGTAGAGAATGATTTTCGACAATGGGAAGATAATTCAAAGAAAACAAAAATCCATTGGGCAATGGGGTAATAAAAGGGTTTACTTGCAATTCAAATATCCAAGGCTTTCAAAGGGCTAGTCATCTATATCAGAGGATCTCTTAAGATGATAGTATGGGATGAAACAATAAGGAAATGAATGGGAATGACAAGGAAAATCTTTCAAGGTGATCACTTCGGAGTAAATATAGGGATAGGGCATGCCTTAACCTCTATGATCTAAAATCCTAATGAGGCTAACTCTGAAGACAACAATCCAAGAGTCCTCCTGACTACTTTCAGACAATAGAAAAAATTTAAGTTTGCCACAAAGTGAAGTCTAAGATCAGAGAAAGACTTTAAACCTTCCCTGCTTTCAGCATTCAACTCAAAGGGATCTTAGAAGGCTAACTATTGGAAAAGGAACCTAGTGGGACAGGGTTAACTCTAAATCTCCCAGTTTCCTAATTCTTTCAGCTAAAACCAAACAAGAACATCTAAGAAACAAACTCTAAATTCAAACATCAATAAGCATGGAAAAACCAACTTCTATACTGGTTAAATTATGTTGAACTTGTTGTTATATACACAAATAGAAGAAAACATAAAGATAAGAAAGTGCAGGAAGAATTAGGGTACTTGCAGCAGTATATCCTAAGCTAAAATTACTGATTCTTATCAGAGAAAATGAAGCATAATGTCTAACAGAGAGAAAACAATAACAAAGATAGAACACATCACCATTATTTAGATCAAGATCCAATGAACACACTTGTCATATTAGAGGAGCAAAACCGGTCACATACATCCTTTTCCAATAGCTTGATATCATCCAAAAATAATCTCCCAGCATATTTACAACTACTACTCACAAAACTTTAACTCAGTAAAATAGCTTACAATCAGTGTTTTTACAATATCCAACCAACCAAAATTTACAATGTGTTTCATAGGAGTTCTTATAGATGAAAGAGTGATAATAGTGGAATATAGGACTTAAATGATTCATTAAAACAGAGGGAGAAATGTCTTTCGAACCCCATTCTATTTTAATATCTTTATATTGAATTTTAGTACTCTTTGGATGAATTGGGGGTCTTCGTCAGTTTGATAATAACTCCAAGGGTATGTTCCATGAAGTACTTTCCTGGCTGTAGTAATCTGTTTTTACTTTGAGACAAGAAATGCGGATATTTGTCTTTCAGGTCTTCTATGCTTTGTAACTAATGCACTGACAGTTCTTTAGGACTCTTTGTCAGAATAATAACTGCTCTGGAGCTTGATGAAGAATAGAGAATGGGTAGTAGTGATTTGGTCCTTTCTTCAGTAAAAGGAATGTCCTGCTGATATATCCTCTACATTGCTGTGGATTAGGCTTCTTAATCTTCAATATTATGCCTTTAACCCTTCTCAGAGATTTATTTCTCTGCGATCTTGGCTCTGCGATTGTCTTTCACCATGACTATGACTGTGAAAACAGTGTGAATTTCACCACCTTTGAAACCTGCAAAAAAATGAGAAACATGTTATAAAAACAAAGGGGAGTGAGGGAGGACTACTTCAGAGGCTCATGGGGATGGAGGTATTGAGGGAAAATGTGAGCGTAGTAGAAAATGGGCTGAAAAACGTGGTAGAATGGAGAAAAAAAAGTCTGATGGGAGTCTGTTGTGAGGATGAACATGGACCGTTGGATTAGATCAATCAACGGTGATTTATGGTTGAGATTCGTCAATGTAGTTATTTGGGTGAATGTGAAAAGGATGGGGTGAGATTAAATGTGGTTCATTCGATTAGAACAAATCAACGGCGAAGATCTTCTGATGGAGTCATTCGGGAGGTTAGATGGAAAGTAAGTGAACGGGTTGCGATATAACAGGAGCTGTCCGATCTCAGAGATCAAAGGCTGTGATTAAAAGCCAAAGTTGTGTTGTGGAGGGTGGTAAGGCGGAAAACTGGAGTGGTATTCACAAAATAAAATGGGGGGTAGGTGTTATTGCCCAAAACAACACGATTCCATACAACATCTGACACGTGGATTCCTGAAACCGATTATATCGCGCAATTTTGAAAAGTTAAGCTTTGGGCACAAACATTACGCGATATCAAATGGTGACCGTTGGATCTGGGGCCTCAGATCTGATGGTGCAGAAGAAACGCAATAGGCATCAATGTGTGTGGGCGAAACATATGGTGGGGTTGAGTTAGAACCGTCAGATCTGTGGATAGGACGATTGAGATTAAAAGAGAAAGCAGAGTTTTGAACGGGGTAAGTGAATGAGCCGAAGGATAGGAGCCATTAGATCTGTAGGAATGGACAGTGGAGATCTAATCGGCAATCAGTGGATCAGTGAAATGGAGAGAGTAAAATGTGAAGTGCGATGAGATCTTGCCGTTGGTTCTTTTGGATTCAACGGTCAGGATCAAATCGGGGAATTGAACCATCGGAGATGAAAGCGAACAAGACTTTGGATTTCTGATGTGTGATTAAGCGCTGGCCGTCGGATCAGAGGGGAGATCAATGGTCAGGATTGATCAGAGGGTGTAATGATGGAGGACCTATGAGCAGAGCGCAATTAGATCCTGGCCATTGGTTCTTGTGAATTCAACGATCCAAATCAAATCGGCAGGCGCGGGTGATGAGCGGAGCGAAAAACCAACAGAGCGATGCAATTTATTGCGGACCGTTGGATCTAACTTGATCGACGGTGGAGATTGAATTCGGAGGTCGGGAGGAGAAAGGCTCATCGTATCAGAAAATTGGAAGAACAAAGGAAAATTCGGTAAAGGAAAACTCCGATTGCGATTAGCGATACGTGCCTGGTTATGGCTCCGGGTTATGTGCGAGAAAGGGGCTAGGACCAAGGCCGAAAGGGGCTTAAGACCTTAGTGTAGAAATGGGTTTTTTAGGCCAAAAATGAAGGTTTTGTGGGTTTTTTTGGCTTCTGGTAAAGGGGAAAAGGGTTGTTTTAAACCTTTAAAATGGATTTTTAGAGGTTTAGAGGGATTTTGGAGGCCTTTAGAGGGAGATGGGGGTTTAAAAGATGAAAAGAAGGCCTTATGAAAATGAAGGGAAATAAGTGAAATGGGCAGTTTTAGAGGCCTTTTGAAAACAATTTCTTCGATGAATCAACATGGTTTTAAGATGGAAACAACAATGAAGATTTTTTTAAAAGATAGAAGGCACATGGAGGCTTCAAGAATGATCTATTTACAAAGGAAATGTCTCTCTTGAAGGTTTCGAAACCTATTTAGCCACCTATTTCTTTGAAAAAATATTATAGGTGGCTAATAGTGGCTGCACATGGGGATGGCATCTTCTTGAAGGTGTCAATAATCTCAGAAATAATGTTTGGAAGTAGGCCAGATGCCTGGTACTTGAATATATTTTTCTTCTTTGATCAGCTATCACAAACATGATGGACATTATATCAGCAGCAATACTTCCCCAAACAATCTACCTACCCATCCTACTGTCCTAACATTTTTTCTTCAAGGTGCATTTAGACTTGCAGACCTTTCACATCATCATTTTTATTGAAATAAAAAACTAATCTAATTATACCCTTATTCCTCCATGAGACAAGATTAAACAGTTGGACTCATAGCTTCTCTACCTAAACTAATATCTGACAGGATTAAACTGTCTGGCATATTTTCATTCTCTACATTCTAAAATAGAAATTTAAATACAGACAAACCAGGATTAGACTGTCTGATTTGCTGTGGGTCCATGGCATAAAGAAAAGCTGCACATGAACTGAAATTTTGTAGAAAATTGAAACAAAATTGTGAAGGCTTGAAATTCTGAAACTTAGGAGCATCCTTCCTTCTTCATGTGACTCAGATTTTGAGCTTTTTAGAGTCACCCTTCTTCCTTCATTTCAGCTCTGGTTTTGGTCTTGTTAGAGTTGTTTCTTCTTTCTTTCTTTGCTGGTTCAAGTTTTTAGCATGGTAGAACCAGCCTTTCACTTTCTTTGGCTCAGGTTTTGGTCTGATTTGAGCCATTATTTTTAGTACTTCATAGGTTTAAGATTTGAGCTTGTTTGAACCTTTCTTTTCTCTCTTTTTGTATATTTTTTTTTCATTTTTTTTTCAAACAACACAAAGAAATGGTATTTACAATGGAATTGAAAAATTTAATTATAAACTTTAGCAGTAATAATGCTTGAGCATCTTGCCATTGACAAGACCCTGAAACAGATCTGTACCATCCAATTCTTGCAGAAAAAATGCATTGGGACCAATGGCAGATTGAATGATGTAAGGGCCTTGCCATAAACTATCAAACTTTCCATGCTTACCCTTATCCTCTCTCCTAGAGTCTCGTTTGAGTACCTTGTCCCCAATTTTGAAATCACAGGCCTCTGTCCTCTTATCAAACCGTTTTTTGATGTTCTCTTGCACTTTCTGAGCTCTATTGTAGACTTCTTCCCTTGTTTGTTGGAGATGTATGGTCTGATTGATCCTCCTTACCATGCTATCTTCCTATGACTGTATTTCTTAGACCAATTTGATCACTGGTACTCCCAAAATGGTAGGGAATACTGCATCTGCTCCATAGAAAAGCTAATAGGGAGACATTCCAATGGATTTCTTTGTTGTCAACCTGTCCGCCCACAAAGCATGCACTAACTTGTTATGCCATGATTTTTTATTTTCTTCCAGTAGCTTCTTGATGATGGTCACCAAACTCTTATTTGATGATTCTTCCAGCCCATTACCTTGAGGGTAATAAGCAGTAGAATTACCAAGTGCAATCTTATACCTATGACAAAAATCAATCATCTTTTTGGAACCAAAGGCAGCAGCATTGTCAATGATAATTTTCCTAGGGTAGCCAAATCTAGATAGGATATGGTCTTGAAGGAATTTTATGATGAATGAGACTGTGGAATTCCTAGAAGGGATGGCTTCTATCCATTTGGTGAGATAGTCAGTGGCTGTGAGTATCCATCTATGTTGGGCAGATGAAGTAGGATGGATTTCCCCTATGAAGTCTAGGCCCCACTGCTGAAAAGGAGCTTCAACCATGATTGGTTGTAAAGGTGGAGGAAGGAGTTTTCTTTTGCCCTCAAATATTTAGGATTTGTGGTAGGCTACTATCATTTTGTGGACATCTTGGAAGAGGGTGGGCCAGTAATAGCCAGCTCTAGGGATTTTATTGGCAGTTGTTTTCCAGTAGAGATGGCCTCCACACTCTCCTTCATGAAACTCATGCTTGATTATATCTGCATCCACTTTAGGAGAACATTTAAGCAATAAACCATTGGAATTTTTCCAATATAAACATTCATTTAAAATGAAATAATTTATAGCTTTCAACTATAAAAACCTTGCCTTTGTCTTTGATAAATCAGGAGGAGCATTAAGATTTACAAGCACATACAAGATATTGGCATACCAAGGTGAGTTTTGGAACAATTCTTCAACAATGGGAGTTGGTAATCCTTCCTGTTCATCCAAAGCATCTACCATATTAATGTCAAGGGCTTTTAAGTTAGATTCAGCCATCAACTATGCTAAGCCTTGACCCTTGATGAGTTTATTGGGTTTGATTTCCAAATCATACTCTAGTATCACAACAATCCACTTGCCTCTCTTGCCATCTGGATCTTGTGACAAAATGTCTTTTACCACTATGTTAGGCACAAAAGAAATAATATGAGAATGTAAGATGTAAACTCTGAAATATTTCAAGGCCCTTACCAAAGCATAAGCCTGTTTTTCCATGATATTATATTTTAGAGGTGCATCTCTCAATGCCTTGCTGAAAAATGCAATTGGCTGCTCTTGTTCCTCTGGATTTTTCTGCAATAGGACAACAACCACAGTATGTTCTGATGGAAATGAGAATATAAGGAAATCTTTTGTAAAATTAGGGCTGATTAGAACTGGTGCCCGAGTGAGTGCATGTGTTACCAATTCAAAGGACTTCTTGGCTTCTAGAGTCCATTTAACTCCTACTTCTTTTTTAAGCATATTCGTCATGTTTCTAAGGAGTTCTTCTAGGTTGGGTATAAAATTCCTCAAGAAATTAATCTTCCCAATAAAGCACTGCAATTCCTTAATGTTTCTTGGGTAGCTAATCTAAAATATTCCCTCAACTCTTTTTGGGTCTATTTTAATCCCCTTTTCAGATATGATATGACCAAGAAGTTTACCATCTTGGCGACCAAACACTGTCTTTTTGGGATTTAAGGATAACCCAAATATTCTGCATTTCTCAAATGTTTAAGGTGCTCTTCATCAGTCTTGGAATAAACCATTATGTCGTCAAGGTAGATTACAATGAAGTGGCCTATTTCTTCTGAGAATGCAATGTCCATCGCTCTTTGAAAGGTGGCACCAACATTCATTAATCCAAAAGGCATTTTCACATACATGAAAGTGCCCCAAGGAGTGGTGAAGGTTGTTTTAAGTTGATCTTCTGGGAGTACTAAGACGTGGTTATACCCTGAAAAGCGTCTAAAAGAGAAATCCTCCTATAGCCTACTACCCTCTATAGGATGTGTTCCATTTTGGGTAAAGGGTAGTTGTCTTTTAAGGAGGCTCTGTTTAAGTTTCTAAAATCAATGCACAACCTTATTTCTCTTTTTTTTTTCCTTACAGCCAGAAGGTTAGATACCCAATCTGACAACCTCACAGGGACTATGATTCCAGCCTCATACATATTTTTTAATTTCCTTTTCTACCAGGGGTAACTATACAGGGTTTATTCTACGCAGATTTTGCCTAAAAGGTTTCTGGTTTTCTTTCAATGGAATCTTATGCTGGATGATATTTGTGTCATAGGCTTTCAAATCTTCATAGCTCCAAGAAAAAACATCAACAAATTCTTTAAGTAAATCGATGTATTTCTGTTTTATATGTGTTGGAAAAGTTTTAGACAATTTGATCATTTTAGGCTTATCTTTGTTGCCTATATTGCATTCTTCAACATCAGATTCGATGTGTTCTATAGTGGGCTTCTTTTCCACATCATTAAAATCAAAGAGGTCTTCAAGAGGTGCTAGTCCTCTTGGTATGTTTTTGTCTTTGTACTGCAGTACCTCTATGTCTTATTTATCTGTTTTCATGTATTCTTTTGTTTGGGTTTCAAATTATCTGGTTAGCATGTTTATTTTTGCAGTAGGGGATTTTTTTTTCTCATCGGAGGGCTCTTTATCTAGACAATTTTCATCGGACTTAGAGTCTGAATCAGGTAATTCAAACTCATTCCTGCAAAGCAAGAAGTCCTCTATCTGTTTGTCACCCTCAAAGACTTGCCAATATTTTTCATTATCTGGTATTTTTGGTTTGTATTTTGTTTGAACAATGATCTTTTTGTCACTAAGTGGTCTCTTATATGAACTAGCAGCACAGACCAATCCATTTGCAAGTATGTTTTGACTTCTAGGGACAAACACAAGCTCATATTCTACAAATGTTTTCAACAGATCCATGGCATCATTCCTATATGCCCTTAATCTAGGATGTTTGGCACTGTAAACTCCATTTATTTGTTTTATGACTAGTGTTATGGCCTAAATCTACCTTAGGCTGAGAAAGGCAGAATCTAGGGTAACATCAAACCACGCTTAACCTGGTAGCTAGCCCTACCAGATCGGGAGAGGGCTCTCTCCTTGTCAATCTCAGCAAAAAATGATCAATGAGGTATGAGATGATTTGAATGACAACTTATTTTAGGCCAGTTATGTATGAAAAAGAGTCTTAATTGAATTTAATGATATTTTTTTGGCTCAAGAGGAAAGGAAAATTTGGATCTATGGAATGAGGCTCAGTTTTGTAGAGATCTGAATGTGGCAAGGTAGACAATTGATTTGACACTTCCAATTTGAAATAAATGGAGAGTTGAGATAGGTGAGGATTTGAAGAGGGCAAGAAACCTTTAGGTATCCTCTCCAAATAGTTGAAAACATAAAGAATTAAACAAACCCTAGGTAGAGCACTGCAAATTTTAATGAATTCTACCTTTATCCTTGTTTGTTTAAGTTAAGAAGAAATAAGAGAGAAAATGGTATACATAAAAAACCAGTAGACTTACATTTACAGAGAGAAACACATTATCAAAACAAAATTC
The DNA here is from genome assembly GCA_034641835.2 of Pinus albicaulis. Lineage (NCBI taxonomy): Eukaryota > Viridiplantae > Streptophyta > Pinopsida > Pinales > Pinaceae > Pinus > Pinus albicaulis. Next base: position 123,842 of record JAXQQM020085189.1, on the reverse strand, counting down.
CACATGAATCCCATAGAGTGCTGCAAACCCCTGTCTATTCCTTTGCCAAAAATGCAGAGATGAATGTACAATGATGCTCAAAGCATTCCCAAAATTCCAACCATGAAAATGACTGAAAAACCACAAGATATAGACAAAAAATAACTCATCCCAGCCTCTAGGGGTCGAGCTCACAATTTTAGGAGTTGTTCCAACAAAATCTAAACTGAGAACTAGAAAGTAGGCAGTGGAACAACTTGCATCTATAAACTAGGAAACTGATTCATTCAGTTGCAAATCACCTTTTGATCGATGAATCTACTTCTATGAGTGTAAATGTAGCAAAATTACATCAGGATTCATAAAATTACATTAAATTACATCATGAGTTTGAAATTTAGAAGAAAGAAAGTCAAACTGTCAAAAACTAGGCGAAAAACAGAGTTTTTGGGTAAAAAATGAGAAAAATTCTCCAATGCGCCGCGCCTGATTTCCCTATGCTCGCACCAGTTTGCAATTGATTTTGGAGGCCTTCCTGGTGTTCAAATTTGCTCCAAGTGGGCTTTTTGGAAATTTATGCATGTATAATTTCTAACAAAAGTGGAATTTCTTAATTTGGCTTCCATTTTCCCCTCCAAAACTGATTTCTCCCAACACTGCTTCTTGTGTGTCAAAAAAGGGGCAGAAAGGTCATTTTTGGGGGTGTTTTTAACCCTTCTGGAAGCCCAAAACCTGTCAAAATTTCTTGGCCATAGGTAGAAATGCATATTTTTCCATGAAAAAACCAAAAAATTTGAGTTTTCATCAAAAGGATTCTCCTATCAAAAGTGCGCGCCAAGTGGCGCGACGCATAGAGCAGAAAAGTCTGTTTTTATGCCAAAAAATTTCAAAAATGCAAAAAATGACCCAAATTTTTTGAAATTTGGGCTGAGTGTCCTCCATTATGTGCTATGCTGGACCAAGGAAGCCTTGGCCAAGATCTAAAGTCTATCATTCCTTTTCTGACGCTTTGAGGCCTTCTTCAACTTGGCCTTCAAGATCTTGATTCTTGCATTGCAAACATGGTTTCTCGCCCAATAATGATTGGCCATGTGCCTCAACATGTTATTTTCTTTTTTGGATTTCTCCAACAGCTTTTCCAAATGCAAATTTACCCTTTCAAGCCAATTTTCATGATTAGCTTCAATTTCTTGCTCAAGTGATGTCATCTTGGTTTTGCTCTTTTTAGCGGCTTGCCGGTTCTCTCATATGTTTTGCAGCTCCATAATATTTTGTTGATCCTCTAGCTACTTGTTTCTTTGCTCAAGGTATTTTATTATCCACTTGGATATTTTTAGGCTGAGGGACAAAGTGTTTATCTCCGCTCGTTGCTCCCGAGTGATCTCTTTAAGCTTTGAGCTAGGTGAGCCCAAATCGGTGTCATCATCCTGAATGAGGATGAAATATGTCTCCTGTCCTTCTGAAGGCCCCTCATCATGCATTGGGCTATTTCCCTTGTCCTGTACCTGCACTGCTGATGGAGGAAGAGATACCCATTCCACCTCGGGTGGAGATAATACTTGCTTGGCTGCTGCAAACAACCTTCTAGTGCCCTTCTGATAGGTGACAAACACTGACACACTAGCGGTCTGTGTCTCATGACCATCCTGCTGATACAAAGATCCATCGGTCTCATGAAAAGCTTCTAGAGGTACCTGAGGAGCTGTAAAGAACTCATGAGAAATGAAATCCTCCCATGAAATATCCTGCAAACCAAGCTGATGCATAACCACAATTTTGATGAGTGCAAAATGATAGATATTGTTATACTGTTGCTTAGGAGTTTTCTTCTGCACTAGGGTGGTCATCTTCTCAATATTTCGGCACATGAAGTAGGGGAGGTTCATCATTCTCACCCTGGTAAAATGCATCAGCAATCTAATGTGATAGGCATATAGGCGAGAAAACGTGCCCTCACAGCTGAAATATTTGATTATGAGTTTCATCAAAGGAGCGTATGAATCTTTCAGGTACCAAAAGGGAAAAACTCTGTTGAGTTGTCTCAAAAAACTAGGCTCTATGTATGGCTCATAGTGTTCCCTGTTAACTTGCTGCCTTTTATTCCATTACTCTCTGACATTTGGAATACCGGTTGCTAGAGAGATAGACTCGGGTGTCAAGGTGAATGTCACACGTGCAAGAGTGACTTGGCCATTATGTAAATGAAGCACAAACAATCTGGCCAACTCATGATGGTATTGGAATCTAGCAACCATCTCACAAAACTAATAACCAGACTACTGTTGAAAACATGTGATAGCAAGAGGGCAGGCCTGCAACTCAGCAAGTGAAGTAGGCTCTTCCCGTACATGTTTACCACTCTTGTGAGGTCTCCTTGGTGCATGAAATTCGGTTGTAGAGTCACTGTGTGTTCCTTCATCTTGGTCATAAGAGGAATTTGACTCCATGTTTGCCAAATTTTGTGTTGTCTTAGATGAGTATGAAGAGTTTTAGGTGTCTTTGGTTTTTTGTTTTCAAATGTATGAAAATGTGTGAGGGACTATGAAGGGAGAGGGTAAGAGGAATGTTGGGAATATTTCCAATTGGAATTTGGGGAATTGAAGGGTTTTAGGGATAGTCTCTAGGCTTTTGGGATAGCAATTGGGGTTTGGGAATTTTGTAGCTAGGATTTGGGATAATGGGAATTGGGATAAGGGTAGATGAATTTAGGGATATGGGGGATAGGGAAATGGTTTGATGAAACTAGAAAAATAGTGAAGGAATAAAAGGTGAGGGAGTGATGGCCACAAAAAACCAACTTACAAACCCTAAGAAATCATGTCTTGAGAAAAGAAGTAGGGTTTGAAATTTTTTTATTAAATCCTCATAAACATCATAAGACATGTGTTTATGGCATTGGAAGAATTATTTGACTTACTTTGGACCGGAGGAAGCCGAGCAAATGGAGTTTTGAATGAAATCATGGTTAAAATAACTAGAAGCTCTACGCGCCACGCCAAACCGGTTATATGTGTTGCGCCGATGTATTTCTTGCACTGTGGAGGCCAACCCAATGCGTCACGCTGGCTCTATGCACCGCGCCTCTCAGCCAATGCGCCGCGCCCCTGAGATTGAAACTATTGGCTGCGATTTTGTGACCACGAGCTTGGCTCCCATTCTCTCTTGCTCTTTTGGATGAAAATGAGCCCTTTGAACATGGAAAATGACTTATATACCAAAGGCTTTAATTTTCCACTCCAAAAAACCCACTTTTGTAATGTTTACCTTTGACACTTTTTTTTTTAAACTCTGTTTTAGGCAGTTTGCTTCATTTTGCCTCTGATTAACTGAATGAATTTCTTTTGTTTGCCTTGCAGGGGATGGATTTGCTGGAGCTTGAAAAGGTGACCTGAGTTTCCATTGAAATTTCTTGCATATGAGAAAACTTGAAATTACATCAAATTTATACATAAAAGATAAAATACTCTATTTTTCTTCAAAACAGAGTTTTGAGGAAAAATACATTTCTAGGCATATGATGATGAAATTTTTTTAGTACTGGAACTTTATTCAAACTCCTCATGCACCTGCTGACCATTATTGGGAATTTTTAAGACCTTATTGATGAAACCATAGACCTAATGGGACTGTAAACCAAAGAAATTACTCTTACAAATTTAAGGAAAAAAAGTAAGTGCAGATGATCTTGATGAATGAAAATGGGTCAGTAGGTAAAAGACATGAGGGAAAATGTATAAAAATCCACTACCATCAGATGATCAATGCTCCTAATGTAATGCAGCTGACTGAGTGAGACACCTAATATGCAATGAAACAAGAGAATTTTGATCACTGACGGAGGGATGAAGATACCGACACTACAACTAGTACTGAGTCTCCTTGGACAACTATCCTCTTAGCTCCTAGTTTTTTCAATAGATGCAGTCCTAAGAGGAGGGCTTCATACTCTGCTATGTTGTTTGTGCATTTAAATTTCATCTTGAAGGCATGACTCTCAGCATAGTTGTTTTCAGTATTGTGCACCCATACCCTAGCGCCTGCATTCCTTTTAGTGCAAGACCCATCAAAGCTCATGCTCCATAAAGGATTGTTTGCGGATTTGTTATCATTTTCCTTCTTACTATCATCTTGTTTCTTGAGGTTAGCAGGCTGATGGGTAATCTACTCTCTACAGTCTTGGTTTTGATTTTCTAATTCTATAGACTATTCAAATGTTTCTCTCTTGTTTTCCTTTGTATCCAGAGCTGCCATTATGTTTAGATTTGTGACCTCTACTCTATTGTTTGAATTTCTATTTTCTAGCTCTTGCTCCTCTGTAAACTCATCATTATAAAGGATAAAAGAGTCTAGGTCTGTGTGGACAGAGTAAAGAGGGGAATTTTCTGGTTTCTCTGGGCTTCTAACCATGAATTTCATATGTGCTTCCCTATATAATCTTCTAAGTTGGCTAAAAACAGGAATTGTGGCATATGTCATGTCCATTTGCATTGTACATTGTAGCTTGGCACCCCAGGATCTTGATAGAAACATGCCATAATTGGGAGGTACATTGGCCATTAAAAAATCCATTACCATGCACTTGGCTAGGATTTGGGTCAAATTTACACAGAGATCTTTGATCAGGCCCAAACACTTCACTTTGCTAGAGTCAAAATAATATAAATCCTTATATGGTCTGGTTATCTCTAGGCATAATTTTTACATGATCACCTTTGGCATGAGGTTGTGTGAAGCCCCTGAATCATGCATGGAATTATGTAAGATTTTGTCATGGATATTGAGACTCACATAGAAAGGAGGCACCACTCCTTCCTGAAATTTCCCTTCAATTTTTGGGCCAAACAAGAGAGCTGGTTGATCATCATTTAAGTTGATAGTATTGTTGTTTTCTCCTAATTTTAAAGCTTTCAAAATTCGACATTTATATACATCTTGGTTGGCCAACTCAGTGAGAGGGACATATATTTTGATTTTTGCTATTTCACTCTCCAGATTGAAAGGAGACCGACTCTTTGAAAGGTTCAATTCCATTTTGTTGGTCACCGTTTTATTGGCAAGGTCAGCTTGCTAATTCTCACTATGTACACTGGTTGAAACTGTTTTTTCAGGAGAATTAACTGTAATGCCAGTGCTATTGGTTTCTTGACTTGATTTATCAATGCTTTGGATGTCTTTGTCCTTGTTTTTTCCAGAACTCTCAGCTGTTGTTTTGTTGCTTTCAACAGTCCCTTTAGGAGTCTTTTCAAGTCTTTTCTTAATAGTGATTTCAGAGGTTTTTGGTTTGAGAGTATCTATGTTCTTTTTGTTTCTGAGATCATATTTTTCTCGGACTTGCATGATGGAATTCTCGAATCCTAACCTATAGACTTCATATTCTAACCCTTCCACATCCCAATGTGTATATGAGGCGTGGTTGTTTTCTGTGAAAAAGGTGTGATCTTGGTCATCCACTTCCATCATGTTTATGATAGTTCCCTCTGATTCTTCTATTATTCCCTCATCCTCATCAAGGAAATTCTCTTGTAATGGAGGTATGATTTGTTGGTCAGAATCCATTTGTCTGTTAGGGGTGGTGTTTCTCCTAAATTTCTGGTTCTGGTTTTGAGTTTGGTTTATATTCTAGTTATTGACTTGGGCAACCATATTCTCCATCATTTTTTCTAGCCTCTCCATGTTTTTTGGCTATATTATCAAATTTGGAATTAGATGTAGAAGTTGTGGTGTCTTCCCTATAGGTTAACTTCTTAGCCCTCATCCTAGCTCTTTTTTCAATTAATTTTGCTTCTACAGTCACAGCCCCCTTTAGCATGTCTTCTAGAGTTGTATAGTCTTTCTCCCTTAGTTGATAGGCCATGTCAGGATCAAAACCTTTAGGGTATTTTACTAAGGCCATTCCTTGGGGAGGTTTCATGTGGGCTGGAATTGCATTGTAGAAACTATTAAACCTAGTGGAATAATCGTGAAAACTCTCCCCCTGATTTATTTTGAGGATTTTATACTATGCTAATATTTGGAGAGGGTTGCTTTTTATTTCCCATTTGTTTATAAAATATTTATGTAAAGAGGGAAGGTCATTGATGCTATTAGGAGCTAAGCCTTTAAACCACTTTTTTACTTCTCCTTATAAACTTTGAGCAAAGATTCTCATCTTCTATTTCCATATAATCAAAAGCATCTTCCATCCTATCTACATGGTGTTGAGCTGTGGTAGATTCTTTTCTAGTGAAATAGGGAATTTTAGACTGATAGTCATTGGGTAAAGGAGCCAGAGGCTGTGGTAACACTAGGGGAGCATACCGTGCTACCATAATAGTGTTTTGTGGAGGTAAAGGATTAGCTTGGACAACAGGTATGAGGATGAAAAAAATGCTTGGACCAACAACAAACTGTTGAGCAGATTTTGGGTGAGAGAGACCCAAGTTATGAATGAAATGTATATCAAGAGGTGTTCATGGAGGGGTTTCTCTGTTATCAATGTTTTGACCACTCTGTGGTGATTAACTTGAAGGCTCAAAGTTTTTCTGATCTATACCACTGAATGACTTAGCTCTTGCTAGATTACTTGGTAAATATAAGTCAAATTGAGTATCTAATAGAGCTGCAAGGTTTTCAGGTGCTGAGTTAGCTCTATAAACGGGTCTGACAATAGTTGGATCCCTAGATGTGAAAGACTTCCTAAGAATTCTCTCTGGATTGTCAACTATTTCAGGAGGATTTGGATCAGGATAAGCTTTGGTATGGAGTGTTCTTAAAGCCAATATGTTAAGTAAATTAATCTTAAAGAGGCAGATTATCCATAAACAAAGAAGCTTAATCCTATGTGTTTCCTTTAATATGGATGATGTTGTGATGAAACTGGTCTCCCAGTGGAGTCTTGTGAAAAGAAAGATAATCAGCAGGCCTACTGATCACCAGTGGAGTCTTTGGTCATTTAGGAACTGTGGAGTTGCCAGGTGGATGATTAAAAATGTTCAAGGATATTTACTGTCCACCACAATGATTAACTACCAAATCAAGGCTAATTTGGTCTTCCTTGAGTTCTTAGAGATGTTTTAAGGAGTGTTTTACTCAAAGTTCCCCATTGGAGTTGCCATTATGTTGTGGTTCCTGTGATTTGGAAGATTTGGCAATACCAAATGACAAGAAAACATCAAACCACTTTGGGATCTAAGGATCTAGCCCTCCTGGATCTAGAGAGGGATCTCTCTATAAAGGCAAAGAAATGTATATCTTTGAGGTTCAATTTAAGGTATTAGGCTAGTTATGGAGTACAAGGGTTTTTGTTTTGTTTTGTTTGTTTGGTTGGAAAACATGAAAGAAGGGTTCAGTGTAAGGTAAAGGAATGAGTAGAGAAGGATTTTCGGCAATGGGAAGACAATTCAAAGAGAACAAAAATCCATTGGGCAATGGCATCATAAAAGGGTTTACTTGCAATTCAAATATCCAAGGCTTTCAAAGGGCTAGTCATCTATATCGGAGGATCTCTTAAGATGGTAGTATGGGATGAAACAATAAGGAAATGAATGGGAATGACAAGGAAAAACTTCCAAGGTGACCACTTCGGAGTAAATATGGGGACAGGGCATGCCTTAACCTCTATGATCTAAACTCCTAATGAGGTTAACTCTGAAGACAACAATCCAGTAGTCCTCCTGACTACTTTCAGACAATAGAAAACATTTAAGTTTGACACAGAGTGAAGTCTAAGATCAAAGAAAGACTTTAAACCTTCCCTGCTTTCAGCATTCAACTCAAAGGGATCTTAGAAGGCTAACTGTTGGAAAAGGAACCTAGTGGGATAGGGCTAACTCTAAATCTCCCAGTTTCCTAATTATTTTAGCTAAAACCAAACAAGAACATCTAAGAAACAAACTCTAAATTCAAACATCAGTAAGCATGGAAAAACAAAATTCTATACTGGTTAAATTATGTTGAACTTGTCGTTAGAAACAAAAATAGCAGAAAACATAAAGATAAGAAAATGCATGAAGAATTAGGGTACTTGCAGCAGTATATCCTAAGCTAAAATTACTGATTCTTATCATGGAAAATGAAACATGATGTATAATATAGAGAAAACAATAACAAAGATAGAACACATCACCACTGATTTAGATCAGGATCTAATGAACACCCTTGTCATATTAGAGGAGCAAAACCGGTCACATACATCCTTGTCCAATAGCTTGATATCACCCAAAAATAATTTCCCAACCTATTTACAACTACTACTCACAAAACTCTAACTCAGTAAAAAAACTTACAATCAGTATTTTTACAATATCCAACCAACCAACATTTACAATGTATTTCTTAGGAGTTCTTATAGATGAAAGAGTGATAGTAGTGGTAGATAGGACTTAAATGATTCATTAAAATATAGGGAGAAATGTATTTCTAAGCCCGTTTTGTTTTAATATATTTATATTGAATTTCAATACTCTTTAGATGAATTGGGGGTCTTCGTCAGATTGATAATAACTCCAAGGGTATGTTCCATGAAGTACTTTCCTAGCTGTAGTACTCTATTTGTACTCTGAGACAAGAAATGCAAAGATTTGTCTTTCAAGTATTCCATGCTTTGTAACTAATGCACTGATAGTTCTTTAGGACTCTTTGTTAGAATAGTAACTGCTCTAGAGCTTGATGAAGAATAGAGAATGGGTAGTAGTGATTTGGTCCTTTCTTCAGTAAAAGGAATGTCCTGCTAATATATCCTCTGCGCTATTGTGGATTAGGCTTCTTAATCTTCAATATTATGCCTTTAACCTTTCTCAGAGATTTATTTCTCTGCGATCTTGGCTCTGCGATGGTATTTCACCATGAATATGACTGTGAAAACAATGTGAATTTCACCACCTTTGAAACCTACAAAAAAATGAGAAACATGTTATAAAATCCAGGGGGAGTGTGGGAGGACTGCTTCAGAGGCTCGTGGGGATGGAAAAGTATTGAGGGAAAATGTGAGCGCAGCAGAAAATGGGCTGAAAAACATGGCGGAATGGCGAAAAACAGGTCTGATGGGAGTCTGTTGCAAGGATGAACGTGGACCGTTGGATTAGATCAATCAACGGTGATCTACGGTTGAGATTCGTCGATGTAGTCATTTGGGTGAATGGGAAAAGGATGGAATGATATTAAATATGGGTCGTTTGATTAGAGCAAATCAACATCAGAGATCTTTTGATGGAGTCATTCGGGAGTGAACGGGCTATGATATAACAGGAACCGTCTGATCTCAGAGATCAACGGCTACGACTAAAAGCCAAAGTTGTGCTGCGGAGGGCGGTAAGGCAGAAAACCAGAGTGGTATTCGCAAAATAAAATGGGGGGTAGGCGGTATTGTGCAAAATAACACGATTCGATACAACATCTAACACGTGGATTCCTGAAACCGCTTATATCGCGCAATTTTGGAACGTTAAGCTTTGGGCACAAAAATTACGTGATATCAAATGGTGACTGTTGGTCTGGGGCCTCAGATCCAATGGTGTGGAAGAAACGTGATAGGTAGCAATGTGTGTGGGTGGAACATATGGTGGGGTTGAGTTAGGACCGTCAGATCTGCAGATCGGAAGGTTGAGATTAGAAGAGAAAGTGGAGTTTTGAACGGGGTAAGTGAATGAGCAGACGGATGGGAGTCATCGGATCTGTAGGAATGGACGGCGGAGATCTAATCAACGATCAGCGGATCAGTGAAATAGAGAGACGAAAATGCGAAGTGCGATGAGATCTTGGCCATTGGTTCTTGTGGATTCAATGGTCAGGATCAAATCGGGGAATCCGACCATCGGAGATGAAAGCAAACAAGACTTTGGATTTGCGATGTGCGATTAAGCGCTGGCCATCAGATCAGAGGGGAGATCAACGGTCGGGATTGATCGGAGGGTGTAATGACAGAGGACCTATGAGCGAAGTACGATTAGATCTTGGCCGTTGGTTCTTGTGAATTCAATGGTCTAGATCAAATCGGCGGGCGCAGGTGATGAGCAGACCGAAAAACCAACGGAGCGATGAAATTTAGCGCGGACCGTCGGATCTAACTTGATCGATGGTGGAGATTGAATTCGGAGGTCGGTAGGAGAAAGGCTCATCACATCGGAAAATTGGAAGAACAAAGGAAAAGTCGGGAAAGGAAAACTCCGATTGCAATTAGCGATAAGTGCCTAGTTATGGCTCCGGGTTATGTGCGGGAAAGGGGCTAGGGCCAAGGTCGAAAGGGGCTTAAGGCCTTAGTGTAAAAATGGGTTTTTTAGGCCTAAAATGAAGGTTTTGCGGGTTTTTTGGCTTCCGGTAAAGGGGAAAAGGGGTGTTTTAAGCCTTTAAATGGGATTTTTAGAAGTTTAGAGGGATTTTGGAGGCCTTTAGAGGGAGATGGGGGTTTAAAAGATGAAAAAAAGGATTTATGAAAATGAAGGGAAATAAGTGAAAATGGGTAGTTTCAGAGGCCTTTTGAAAACAGTTTCTTTGCTGAATCAACATGGTTTTAAAATGGAAACAACAGTGAAGATTTTTTTTAAAAGATAGAAGGCACATGGAGGCTTCAAGAATGATAGATTTACAAAGGAAATGTCTCTCTTGAAGGCTCAAAAACCTATTTAGCCACCTATTTTCTTTGAAAAAATATTATAGGTGGCTAACAGGTTTAACACCCTTAGCCCACAGGAAAAAAATGTTTTTCCCTGGACACGCGTCCAACGTTGAGTGGTATCGCACGGCCTCCACTCAAAACCACTTACCACCCAATGTCTTCACGATAAACCACCATGGTTTTCCCAAAACCTCCCTCCTCCTCCCATGAAAAAGTTCAATTTTCTTCGTCCTTCAACCTAATTCCACATATAGAACCTTCCCCCTACACTCCCTCCTCCTCTGTAGATCGCCTCCAACTCCTCAGAAACCCAAAAAAGTAGTTTAATCCAATCCCGCAAGTTTTTCATTAACGTTTTTTATATGTTTGCAGGTTTTAATGGCGGTGGTGCCCAGAGGGGCATTCAAATGATAATATAACCTCTAGATGATGATCCAAGAGGTGAATTTGCATAGAAATAACCAGGAACCTACATAAATGTTAACCCTCGATGACTCATGATCATCAATGAGTTATAAACCCTTCGGCCACAATGAAGAGATCCTCCCTACACACAAAGAATAGCCACTGTCAAAGAAGAAAGGAAAGAAATTAAAAACAGAAGCATTAAAAGGCTAAATCCAAAATCAAGGAGCAAACAACGAATATTAGCCCTTAAAGACATTGATTAAAGATGAAAGTCAAAAGCTTAAAGCAAAAGATAAAGAACAAAATAGTCATAAACCAGAATGTAATATAAAGACAGTAATATAGATTATTAAAGAAAAATCAAGGTTCAGAGGCCTAATTATTGATATTTGATGACTAAAACAAGGATAGATTTACCCAAAGACAGCTTCGAATAACTCAGCAAAGAAGAAATTACTTCTCCGAAGACAGATTTTTCCACCTACAACATTATTTCTTTCAATAAAGGCATCAGGCAGTTATTTCACAGTCAGAGATATTTTAAAGCAGCTCAGCAGTTATTACAAAGTTATTACCAAGCCTTAAAAGTCAAATATTTCAACTAAATAACTCAGAAGTTAAGACAAAATTTATTATTTCAGAGTGACTCTTTCAGATATTTTTGCCTTGGGCATTGCATGGTCTCAAAGATTAAAAATCATTAACTCTGTAATAAATAACATTTAAACACCCTATATTCGCAGCACCTCCTCATTTTGCATATAAATATTGCATATGAGCTTCATTTCAAATGTTGGTTACTTGATGGTTATTGGACTGATTTCTCCTGTTAAGCTAGTTGAGGAATGCTAGACTGAACTAGAGAAAGCTCTAAGTTGCAGAGAGATATTGTACCTGGAGTATTGTAACTGGTTTGATCATCAATAATACATGCAAGTTCACAAGATCCTTGAACTGTATCAATCATGAAGTTTTCCTAAATTGTTATTGTTTCTCCTTATGTTTTCCATTATGTCCATTTATCTGATAAAGAAACATAAGTTTTAGATTAGGATTTTCTATTTATACACCCTATTTCTGTCTGTATTTCTTTATGGTCATGTTTTCTTCTGCAAGATCTGATTAGAATATTCTTAATTTCCTTCTAGTTACATCTGGCTTGTTGTCTTGGAAATGATTCAATAGAGTGAAACCAAGGAAATTATGGTGAGCCCATGTTACTTTGAGTAGGACTTGAGAATTTTTTTTAGGATCTTTCTCTAAATTATTCTTATTAAAGTATAAACCAGAGAGGTTTATGGTTTTCCTTGACCTCTGTTTTGTCTCGAAATATCGCTTTAAAGAGTCTTTGAGATTTGTCAAAAGAAGATTAATACAAAAGTGTCCTTAGACATGTAATTTTATTGGTATTGGAAAAGAAATTACATAAAAATTTGTAGGAGTTTACAAATGTAAACTTCCATTAATTTGCAATTAGGAAACTAACCTATTTATAAGCTATATGTCCTAACTTAATTTAGTTATGAACCACTTGAAAGAATAACAAGTGTCCATTTACAATACATGATCTTCTATCCAATATACTAACTTTATTCCTATTATAGAGCCTATGATACAACTCAATTCTAGAGTCCTATCTTTGCTAACAATATTCTATTTCTAAGTGTCTCTAATATTTATTACATATTCTAATTTAATAAATATTTTTATCCTAAATTTACATTATTATATTTGGATCATCTAACAGTCCCCCCTATGATCTAAAGATACATTACAACATATACCAAGTTCATCTCTGAACTTAGTAAATTTTATTCTGCCAAGAGGTTTGGTGAAGATATCGAAGGTCTGATATTTTGAAGGACAATAAATTGGCTTGATGACATCCTTTGCAATGAGTGATCTGATATGATGATTCTTGGTGTCCACATGCTTTGTCTTTGAATGAAAAACTAGATTCTTGGCAAGATTTATTGCTGACTGATTGTCGATGAATAATGAAGTAGCTTTTGCTGGAGGAATACCCAAGTCCTGTAAAACTCTACGCAACCAAACAATCTCACATGCTGCTTCCCATGTTGAAATGTACTATGCTTCTGTTGAAGAAGTGGCCACTGTAGCTTGATTCTTGCAACTCCAGGAAACTGCAGTTGCCCCATGTTCATTAAATAACCTGAGGTTGATGCCCTATTATCAATACTACCAGCAAAGTCGACATCTAAAAATCCACCAAGTACAAAATTTTTAGTCTTTTTGTAAAGGAGACCAAAATCTTTTGTTCCTTGGATATAATGAAGAACTCTTTTAGCTGCATTCCAGTGGTTGTCTCGTGGTTCCTGCATAAAGCGGGAAAGAATATTGAAGACATAATAAAGATTTGGTCGAGTAGTTGTCAGATAAATCAAACTACTAATCAATTGTCGATAAGTAGTGCTATCCACCATTTCTCCCCCTTCAAATTTTGAGAGTTTCAAGTTTTGTTCCATAGGGGTAAGAACAAGCTTGTAATCTTGCATTCAAAATCATTGAATTATTTCTTCTGCATACTTACTCTGAGAAATGAAGATATGATGTGGACATTGGAATACTTCAACTCCAAGATAGTAGTGAAGTAGTCCCAAATCTGTCATCTTAAAACCTGCATGTAACTCCTTTTTCACCTGTGAAATGTGATCATCATTGTTTCCAGTGATAATCAAATCATCTACATACATAACCAGAATCACCAGAATTTTACCTTGTTGGCGTACATACAAGGTATCATCAAATTCACTTCGTTGAAAACCAACTTTCCTGAAGGTACTCATCCATTTTGGCATACCAAGCTCGAGGAGCTTGTTCTAACCCATATAAAGCCTTTATAATTTTACAAAATTTATGTTCCTGTCCTTCAATTTCAAAACCTGGTGGTTGTGTCATGTACACTTATTCCTGTAAATCATCGTTGAGGAAAGCACTTTTTACATCCATCTGATGAACTTTCCATCCTTGTTAAGATGCTAAGGCAAGTGTGAGTCGGATGGTGTTCCATTTAGCTATAAGAGAAAAAGTTTCATCATAATATATCCCTTCCTACTTCGCAAAACCCTTAGCAACAAATATTGCTTTATAATTTTCAATTTCACCATTTTTCTTGTACTTAATTCGGTAACCCATTTGCATCCAATGGCTTTAACATTTCGAGGACAATCAACAAGTTTGTTAGGTCCCTATATTACTAGTATAGTCCCTTATTGTTGTTAGTGTAACCCCCTTATTGTTATTATTGTACCCCTGTAGCCCCCATATTGTTATTATTGTGCCCTTAAATTATTATTGTTAGGTCGTCTAGGATTACATTGTGGCCCCATGGACTCCTATATATAGAAAGGAGGTTTTGTAATTTGAATCATCCAAGGATTGTTCATTTATGTAATGTATTGGAGGTTGCCCCCTAAAAGTGGCTTATTTATAAGGTGTTGATATCTCTTTTCTTCTATTTTTGGCACTGGTTTCACAACATTTGGTATGAGAGCTTTGGATTCTAGGGTTTCGCTGCTCCAAATAGGTCATCGTGGAATTTTCTCTATAAATTTTTTTCTAAGAAGGTTCAGAAGCTGAAATTTTTAGGGTGTGAAGCCGAAATCCTGAGGAACATCGTCAAAGAATTTCAGAGATTTTTGCGCAATATTTTCGGAGATATGATCTGTGGAAGATAGGGCTTTTTGTAGGCTCCTGAATTTCACTTAAACGGGTCACCATGGAATTTTCACTATAACGTTTTTTCTACAAAGGTTCAGAAGATGAAAGTTTTAAAGCGCAAAGAAGAGCGCCTGAGGAAAAACGTTGCAAATTTTTAGAGCTTGGTTCACAATATTTTCGGAGATATGATCTATGGAAGTTAGGTATTTTTTCAGGGTCCCTAATTTCATCTCAAAGAGGTGATCGTGGGAAAATCTTCATAACTCTCTCTCTGAGCATCGGATTGAAATTCTGTAAAAAGTGACTGGAAGTAAATGGAATATAGTTTCCTGTCTATAAATTTCTAAGCCAAAGAAGAAAACAGTGACACGTGGCAAGTCGTACAAGTTTTCTCTACTGAACCACTCCTAATTAGGTCATTATGGGACAATGGACATAACTTTGCCTTGAAAAATCCCTATCAACTCAGACCTGTGGCATTTGAAAGAAGCTTCAGAGGATTACTGTAGGGCCAAATTTTAGATATTGAGGATCTACAATTATAGATATAATTCAATTTCAATATAGAGCTCTACAAAAGCAAGTAAAAGGTGTGTATTTTTTTCCCAAATTGCATAAGTCTTGTTTGAAGAATCAAGTTGAATTGATTCCAAGGGCATATTGTAGAATAAATATCAGTATTGTTTTCTAAAATGGCACCTAAAAAGAATTCAACACCCATTAAGCCTTTAGAAGGTGTTAGGAATCTGTAATTTTAGCAGATTGGTGAGACTAAAACTGCAGAAGCAACATTATTTCAACCACTTTGGGATTCTAGGATCTAGCCCTCCTAAATCCGGAGAGTGATCTCTCCAATAGATGCAAAGATGGATTTGTCTTTGAAGTTTGGGGTAATGATATTAGGCTAGTTATGAAGGCCAAGGGTTTTGTTTTTTTTTTGGATGGTTGAGCATGATTACTGTTTGAGGTGGAAAGTTCTTAAATGTAAAGAGTTTCAAAGGTGAGAAGTTGCAAGCAGATAGAACAAGCTTTGGCCAGGAAGATAGATAATTGCAGGTTTTAGTCCATTGGGCTATGGGGTCATAATAGGGTTTAATTGGAACAACAAGAGGCAAGAGTGGTCCATGGGGCAAGTCATCTATGTCTAAGGATCTCTTTGAAGATTGATTTATGGAATGAAATGATACAACAAGAAGGAAAATTAAACAGATGCAGAACAAAGAGTAGCCTAGGATCTGGTAAGTACTTTTAAACTAGCCAGCCTTTGACAAACACTTAAGAAGAACATAAAAGCAAACTAGGATCTGGTAAGTACTTTTAAACTAGCTAGCCTTTGATACACTTTCGACAGAAAACATTTTAAAACAAAGGGGAAACTTGAAGGCAACTGTTGGAGTAGAAACTAGTGGGCCGGGCTCACCACAAATCCTCTCCTAGCTCTGCTTTACTTGGTTACTTTCAAGACAAACAAAAAGATAACACAGAATGGCCTAAGATCTAGTAAGTACTTTTAAACTAGCGAGCTTTTAACACATTCCAGGGGAAACATCCAGACAGCCTTTGGGGATAAAACTAGGACCATGGCACACCATATCTTCCATAGTTCATCTCTACTTAACTAGTACTGAACATAACTTTCAAGAATAATATTCAGCTAAGACAATAAGATGAGGGAACGCCAGCATTCCTATGCTTAAACTGAATTAAATCATTCCCAAATAACATAGATTGGAAGAAAACATTCAGATAAAGGTTTTCAGTCAGAGAAGGGTACTGATATACAGTAGGTCTTAACTCTATGCATGCTGTTATTTATAAGAGAATATGAAACACAATGAAAACAGAAACAAAAAGACAAGTTACAATAAGAAAAACATCACTGTCAACATAGACCAGGATCCCATAAATCAGCTTGGATTGATGCTCCAAACCAGTTACAGCTTTAAGTCCAATGCTTTAGTTTAGCAACCATCTACACATCTCAGCCTAACCTATATACCCCAGTAGAGCTCCAAGGGCCCGTGAACACTACTTACAGATAGAATTCTCAAGCTCAATTACGTTTCAATGTTCTACAACCAACTCAACCAACCCCTCATTCATCTTCTGCAGGAGTATATATAGAAGGATGAGGAGGTGAGATCTGATAAAAGATCTCAAAAACTAATTAATACAGACATAAATGGCTTCTCGGCCTTTGAGGGGCTCAATAACGAAGCTTACATAGGTGTCTTATGTACTAAATGATTTACATAAAGGTTAAGCTCGGTGGGAGCTTTCGTTGACCTTTAAGGCTCTGTGTGATGTCAAGGTTACTCTGCTGATATTTTGTCATCAGTTTGCCTGCAGAATTTATCCTCTGGCTGATTTGTGAGGTAGATATTTGGTATTGATCAATAACTTTGGCCTCTGATTGAATACTTTGAGGCACAGGTGGCATTTCGGTAGCTGGGAGGAATAAATTTGCCTCAGATGTGGCGATGGAGGCTTTTTGTTGATAAAACACTTAAGATTTTCTTTAAACTGTCTTTTAATTGGGGATTAGGCTTTTGATAATCATTCTTAGCCATGATCCCCACAAATCTGTCTTCAATCTTCTGTCCTGGTACAATTTTGTCTTCGACACTAATACTCTCTGACTGTGCTTGATTTACTGTGTTTTGCTGGTATGCAGGGCTGCGCAGGGGTGATATGGCATCAATGCCTCATGAAACATCGATGAAATGTGAAGTTTAAACCATGCGATTGATTTTCTTTGGTGAATCGAAGGCAGGAGGATCGTCACTCTCTACCTTTGAATTTTCTTCAGGCATAGCGGAAAAATCACTTGGAACCCTGCACAATACAAAAAATGCTAAAAAATCCTGCATGTATAGGTTCATTGCTGTGGGAGGACATGTGGGGAGAGCATGGCAATTGGATGGCATCATCCAATGGTCGCGATTGATCAAAAAGGGGTCAAAAAGAAAAAGGGAGAAGTTAAATCGGAGCCGTCGATCGCGCAGAGATCGACGGTCGGGAACGGAGGCAAAAAGTCAAAGTAGAGGAGTCAGTTTTTGGAAAAAACTGGAGAAATGGGTTAAAACTTGGGTTTTGGACAAAAATGGTCACAAAATCAGGTTTGGGAATTGGGACAAACGTGGGCCGTCGGATGGGATCGGCCCACGCGATCAATGGTGGAGGACAGAGCCACAAGACCTTAAAAACAAAACCTGAACTTCAAACCTTTAATTCAATCATACTGTATAATTATTTCGGGTCATAGAATAGGCTTGCTGATTGTGCGGGGGAATAATGAAAACCCGCCCCAATTTGTAGATGCTACGTAGATGTTGACTGGGCATTCAGGACCACCGGTTCTTCGGGAGTGTTGTCGTGGCTGTGGGGACCAGGGTGACTGTTTTGGGCCGTCGATCTGCAGATCGGATCGACAGCGGAAATTCTTTTAATACCATGCCATACCTGCAGATATCGCACGGGCATCTTCGGAGAGCGACTATCGTTCGATGAGCGGCCTCAGATTGGACGGCGCACATCAATATCACGCCGGGTCCACGTCCAATCTTTAATGTGCAATGAGCGGTGGTTTTCTGAATAGTGCACAAGACACGTGTCGGGCAGTGTATGGAATCGCTGCCGATCAAGAAAAAATTGCCCTCCGCTTGAAAGCGGTGTGATGGATACCGCCCGATTTTGGAATGGTGAGTGGTTGGCGAGGACCACCGACTGCGATGGATTGCAAGCCGTCGATCTGCAGATCGACGGTGGAGATTGATTTGGAATTTTGCACCGGCGGAAACATTATTTCATAATAAATCCGACAAATTTAAATAAAACTAAGGTTTAGACTTTGGGGGCGAGAGGTTAATTTTTGATATGGTTTGGCGCCCGTCTGCAGGGCCTTTGGGCGCATGGGAGATAATAAGACTGAGGGTTAAAATAGAGGGCTAATCGGAAAAGGGCGACGTGATAAGTTCCTGAAGGGTTGGCGCTTGATTCTAGCACCAAGACGCATGGAGGGGAGGATTAAAGGCTTAGCCCAAGGGGGCTTAAGTCCATAATGTATATAAAATATGCATTTTAATGGTTTTTCAATGGTTTTCAAAGGAATTTGAGAGTTTCGATAAGGCGAGAAAGGATCTTAAACCTTACCAAAAAGGGTTTTGAAGAAGGGAAAGGGGAAAAACATGAAAATGAAGGTTTTTCATGGGAGATGAAAGGCAAAGATGAGGTTATTCTGGAAAAAGGGGGAAAGGGACCAGGGTGCTTGCAGCAGTATTCTTTCTTAGGAATTAGCAGGATTTCTGAGTGTGGAAATGGGCACAACAGTGAAATTGGGACAGAGGCATGAGGCCTTCAAGAGTCTTCAAGAGCCAAAAAAATTTAGCAATAAAATTTGTTCCTTGAAGGCTCAAAAAGTTTTAGCCACCTTTTGCTATAACAAATTTTATAGGTGGCTAACAGTGGCTCCACTTGGGGATGGTGCCTTCTTGAAGGTATCAAGAACTTCAGACTTGCATTTTGTGGGAGGCTGACCTGTGCCACATCCATTATGTTCTCTAGGAGGCTGACCTGTGCTTTATCCATTGGGTTGCTCTTCCTTTGCTGCGATGATCTTGCTCTGAAAACATATTAGAAACCATAAAAACAATGGATCTTTCATCAACAAGCTTTCTACCTACCCAATCCTACAGATCTAACATTTTTTCTTCATTAGAGTGCACTTCGATTGGAAAATTTTTTTCACAACATTTTATTCTTTTGAAAGCATAAAACTAATCTAATTCTACTCCTTATTTCTCCCTAAACTCAGATTAAGCAGTTGAGTTCAAATGCTTCTCTACCTATTCTACCATCTATTGGGATTAAATTGTCCAACAGATTTTTATTCTCTAAATTCTACAACAGAAAATTAAAAACATTCAAGTCAGGATTGAACAGTCTAACTTGATGTTGGTCTATGGCATAGAAATAGGCTGCACATAGACATTATTTTGCATAAAATTTAAAACTAAAATGGAAGGCTTGAGATCTGAAAGTTCAAAGTATTGCCTTCTCTTTTTACAGCTCTGTTTTGACTTTTGTTTGAGCTGTTCCTTCTTTGTTCTGTGGTTCAGATTTTTAGATAATTAGAACCAGATTTACATCTTTCTTGACTCAGAAAATAAAACAGATTTGAGTCATCTCTCTTTGGAAACTTAGGTTTAGATTTTGATCTTGTTTGAACCTTTAATTTCCATCCTAAACAATCTACTGATAAGCCAAGATTAAACATTTTGGAAAATCGAATTCACTATCCTATCAGCAAAAAATTTCAAACTAATTAGTCAATATTAGGCTATTTGACTAACTAGAAGTGTGTTTTTTAGGAGTGGCATTTGAGCTTGCACACTTTCAGAATTTGTTTCTCTTTTCTGGTATGGGGCTATACCTTTCTTGTTTTCATTCTGCCCTCTTTTCTTTTTTCTATTGTTTTTGTATTTTTGATTTTTATAACTTTGAATGCAATGGTGGATGAGATATTTATAATGAGGAAATGATAAAAGGCTTTAAAACATAACATGGATCAAGAGAAGTAATTTTTAAGCATCCTGCCATTGACAGGGCCCCCAAACAATTCTGCTCCATTTAGCTCTTGTAATAAATAGGCATTGTTACCAGCAGCTGAATGAATGAGATAAGGGCCAAGCCATAAGTTGTCAAATTTCCCGTGCTTGCCCTTATCTTCCCTCCTTGAGTCCCACTTTAAAACTTTGTCCCCACTATTGAAGTTTTTGGCCTTTCTTCTTCTGTCAAAAAGCCTTTTAATGTTGTCATGTTTCTGCAATGATTTGTTATAAACATCTTCTCTAGTTTGGTGAAGATGAATGGTCTGATTTATTCTTCTGATCATATCATTTTCTTCACTTTGAAATTCTTGGATCAACTGAATCATCACTGGTACACCAAGGCTATTTGGAAAAATTGCATCAATGCCATATACAAGCTGGAAGGGTGACATGCCAATAGATTTCTTCAGAGTCAATCTGTCAGCCCAAAGTGCATGAACTAGCTTTGTGTGCCAATATTTTTTATTGTCCTCCAACAGTTTCTTGATTATGTTCACTAAACTCTTGTTTGAGGATTCTGCAAGTCCATTACCTTGAGGGTAATAGTCCGTGGAATGCCCCAATGTTATCTGATATCTGTGATAGAACTTGGCCATCCTTTTTGATCCAAATGCTGCTGCATTATCAGTGATGATCTTGGTAGGACAACCAAATCTAGAGATAATGTTAGTCTCAATGAATTTTATAATAACAGAGTCATTGGCTTGCCTACAAGGAATGGCTTCTATCCATTTAGTGAAGTAATCTTTGGCAGTAAGAATCCATCTATGTTGAGCAGAAGATGGTGGATGGATTTCTCCTATGAAGTCAAGTCCCCACTGTTGAAAAGGGGCTTCAACAGTGATTGGATGTAGAGGCAGGGGTATCATTTTTCTTTTGCCTTCAAAAAGTTGACATTTATGACAGGCAATGATCATTTTTTGTATATCAGGAAAAAGAGTAGGCCAATAGAAACCAACCCTCAAAATTTTGTTCGTTGTTGTCTTCCAGTATAAATGACCTCCACACTCTCCTTCATGGAACTCGTGCTTAACCTTCTCTGCATCAAAATCAGGCAAACATTTAAGCAATAGACCACTTGCATTTTTCCAGTAAAGACATTTATCTATAATGCAATAGTTTATAGCTTTTAACTTTAGGAATCTTGCCTTTGTCTTTGTCAAACCAGGAGGTGTATTCAAATTAAGAAAAACATAAATAATATCAGCATACTAAGGAGAATTCATAAAATGGTCTTCAAACATAGGTGGAAATCCTTCTTGGTCATCCAAAGCATCAATCATATTAACATCAAGAACTTCAAAATTGGTTTTAGCCACTAGTCTAGCTAGACCTTAGCCTTTGATGAGTTTAGTGGGTTTTATCTCTAAATCATATTCAAGGATAACAAAAATCCACTTACCTCTCTTACCATTTGGGTCCTGTGTTAGAATGTCTTTAACAACTGAGTTTGGGACAAAGGCAATAATGTGCGAGTGAAGGATGTACACCCTGAAGTCTTTCAAAGCTTTGATCAGAGAAAAATCTTGCTTCTCCATAATGTTATACTTCAAAGGGGCATCCCTCAATGCCTTAATAAATAAAGTAATAGGTTGCTCTTGTCCTAGTGGATTTTTCTGTAGAAGGACAACAGCTATGGTATGTTCTGATGCAAATGAAAAAATATAAAAATCCTGTGAAAAATCAGGACTTATAAGAACCAGTGTTTTGGTTAACGCTTGTTTCACCAGCTCAAAGGACTTCTTTGCTTCCAAGGTCATTTCACCCCTTGCTCCTTATTCAACATGTTTGTGATATTCCTGAGGAGCTCAGCCAAGTTGGGGATGAACCTTCTCAAAAAGTTAATCTTTCCAATGAAATATTGCAACTCTTTGATGTTCCGAGGATGAGAGATTTGCAAAATGGCCTCAATCCTCTTTGGATCTACCTTTATACCCTCTTCAGAAATAATGTGTCCAAGAAGTTTACCTTCTTGGAGACCAAATAGTGTCTTCTTAGGGTTTAAATATATTCCAAACTTTCTGCATTTCTCGAAAAATTTTCTCAAATTTTCTAAGTGCTCTTCGTCTTTTTTTTAAAACACAGTGACATCATCAAGGTATATAATGATGAAGAAGCCCAGTTCCTTCGAGAATTCTATGTCCATGGCTCTTTGAAAATTTTCTCCGACATTCATTAGACCAAAAAGAATTTTCACATACATGAAAGTGCCCCATGGTGTAGTAAAGGTTGTCTTTAATTGATCAGCAGGGTGGACTAGGATCTGATTGTACCTTGAGTAGCCATCAAGCAAAGAAATTCTTCTAGACCCTACCACCCTTTGCAAGATATGATCCATCTTAGGTAAAGGGTAGTTGTCTTTCAATGAAGCTTTGTTCAAGTCTCTAAATTCTATACAAAGCCTGATCTCTCCAGTTTTCTTTTTAACTGACACCAGATTAGAAACCCATTCAGAATATCTAATAGGGACAATAATATTAGCCTCGTACATTTTCATGATCTCATTCTGAACCGAAGGCAACTGAGCAAGGTTTATTCTGCGCAGTTTTTGTTGAATGGTTTTTGGTTTTCTTTGAGGGGAATTTTGTGCTATATTATTTCAGTGTCATAGGATTTAAGATCTTCGTAAATCCACGCAAAAACATCAAAAAATTATTTACACAACTCTATGTATTTGAGTTTAATGTGAGCTGGTAAAGTCTTAGACAGTTTAGTCATCATAGGGTTAAGTTCACTGCCTATATTGCACTCTTCCACTTCAGTCTCTACAGGCTCCAGCCTTGGTTTATTTACCACATCGTTAAAATCAAACAACTCTTCTAAAGGTGCTAGACCACTTGGCAAACTTTCATCTTTAGAGTGCAGAGTTTCTAACTCCTCTGTTTATAACTCTGCATTCAATTCTATTTTATTTTTTAGTTTGCTAGTCAGAAGATTAATATTGACAAGCTCAGGAGAGGGCTCTTCTTCACCAAGAAAATTTTCTTCACCGCAGTCTATATCATAGTCTCAGTCCAAACTGTGTAGTTCGAATTCATTTCTGAATTGGATGAAGTCTTCTATTTGTTTGTCTCCGTCAAACACCTGCCAATAATTTTTATTATCAGGCACGACTGGTCTAAATTTCATATGATTTGTGCAATATTTGGCGTTATATGGCATTAAGCATGTTCTAGCTGCAAAGACTAAATTGTGGGCTGCAATATTTCTTTTTCTTAGAAAAAAAAACAGTTTGGACTGCTCGAATGTTTTTAAAAGGTCCATGACATCGTTTCGGTAGGCCCTAAGTCTGGGATGATTTGTGTTATACTCCCCATTAACTTACCTAATGACTAACTCTGAATCCCCATATACGTTGATTCTCCTGGCTCCTAACTTTTTCAATAGATGTAAGCCTAAGAGAAGGGATTCGTACTCCACAATGTTATTGGAACACTGAAAGTTTAATTTACAGGAAATGCAGTCTGTGTGGTTATTTTTCAGTGTTGGAAATCCAGACACCTGCACTAGCGTTAGTTCTAGTGCAGGATCCATCAAAATACATACTCCATCGAGGACTATTCTTAGTTTCATCTGTTTGGTGGTTTTCCTCTTCAACTAACGTGCTTCTTGATTGTTGTGGAATGTCAACATTTAGTTGCATTTGTTTTAACTCCTCAGGTTCTTCATTGGGTTGAGGAGTGTTTTCTTGACTGTCAAGGTTTAGGAGTAATGGACACACGACTTGAAGCTCGGGACCTGTGTTTGGTTTGTTGATACTTAGAGGTTTTGCCAACTGTTTTGACAGTTCTATGGTGTTTACCTCCTCCTCTCTATCGGCTATAAATTCTATTAATTTTACTTGTTCATCCACTGTTTCTTCATTAAAAAGGATAAATGAATCAAGGCCTGTGTTTACAGAGTATAAAGGGGAGTTTTGCGGTCTATCTTGACTTGTAACTCTGTATTGCATATGAGACTCCCTGTAAAGTCTTCTGGTCTGATTGAAAACAGGGATAGTCGCATAGGTCATGTCCATTTGCATAGTCCCTTGTAACTTAGCCCCCCGTGATCTTGATAACAACATTCCATATTTGGGGGGAACATCAGCCACCACAATATCCATGACTAAGCATTTGGCTGGAATCTGGGCTAAGTTAACACAGAGGTCTTTGATTAATCCTAAAAATTTTACTCTGCTTGAGTCAAAGGAGTAAATATCTTTGTAAGGTCTAGTGATTTCTAAACCAAGGCTCTCCATTACAGCTTTTGGCATTAAATTATGAGAAGCCCCAGAATCATGCATAGCGTTGTGAAAAATATTTTCATGAACTTTTAAACTCACATAAAAGGGAGGAATAGGTCCCTCTTGATACATACCTTCAATCTTTGGACCAAAGATAAGCTCTAGTTGGTCATCATTAAGATTGACAGTGTCCTCATTCTCTTCAATGTTTAAAGCCTTCAAAATTTGGGTCCTATATACATGTTGGGTAGCTAACTTAGTCAAGGGAACATAGATTTTGATCTTTGAAATTTCTTGCTCCGGGATGAAAGGAATTTGACTCTTTAAAGTGCTGGTTTCAGCCTTATTAGCTGTCATTCTATTAGCAATATCAGCTTACTGATTTATCTTATTTATATTTGACAAAATGGCTTTAACAGGAGTACTAGCTAAGATGTTAGTACTACTAACGTCTGCACTCTGCTTTTCATTGTTTTGAGTGCCCTTCTCTTTACCATTATCAGAATTAATAGCCACTGTTTTCTCCTTTTGTTTGACAACTTTAGACTTGGTTACAGTGTTGTTTTGTGAAGATTTGTCATAGGCTTTAGTGTTGGGAGTTTGTTGACTGGTTTTGCTTCTAAGGTCATATTCTTTTTGAGATTCTATGATGACATTTTCCATGTCTTGATAATAATTTTCATCATCATTTATTCTATCATCATAAGGTGTGTATAGACTTTGTTTTCTATCATAATGAATCTCAAAATCATCATTATCTACCCCCAGCATGTTGATATCCTCCTCCTCTGTTATTTCATCTGTTTCCTCAACCTCACTTACATAGTTTTGATGAAAGGGCAGAATGATCTGCTGATCATCTTCCCTGGGTCTGTTTGGAGGTTGATTCCTTCTAAAATTTTGGTTTTGGTTTTGGTTTCTATTTTGAGGAGCAGTTTGGTTTTGACTGGCTTGTGCTCTCTTGATTATGCTCATCTCTTTCATCATTTCTTCCATCATTTTCTCCATTTTTGAGTTTGAAGTAGAAGGTGTAGATTCCTCTTTGAAGGACACTCTCTTTTCATTTTTCATTCTTACTCTCTTTTCCATTAAGTTGACTTCCACAGAAAGAGCACCATTTTGCATCTCTTCAAGAATTGCAGGATCTCTTTCCCTTAGCTGATAAGCCATCTCAAGGTCAAACCCTTCAGAAAAATTGGTTAAAGCTGAGCCTTGTGGAGGTTTTAGTTCTGGGGAAAGTGCATTATACACACTGTTGAATCTGGTACAATAAGCTTGTACACTTCCCCCCGCGTTTCTATGGAGGTTCTTATAGTCAGAAAGGACTTGGAGAGGGTTTTTCTTTACTTCCCATTTGTTTAAGAATGTTTGATGGAAGGCTTGGAGATCATTAATACTATGGGGGGTTAAACCTTTGAACCATTTTCTTACTTCTCCCCCTAAGCTCTGAGCAAATAATCTAAGCTTGACAGAATCATCATCAATTTCATTTCTGTCAAAGTAGTCATTCATCTTATCCACATGTTGTGATGCAGTTGTAACATTACTAGCATCATATAATGGAATTTTGGACTCATAGTCCTGTGGAAGATTGACTAATGGTACAGGAAGGACTAAGGGAGCATACCATGCTGCCATGATATGTGGTGGGGGTGGATTCATAAGAAGTGGATTAACGAAAGGGAAAGTGGGCTGAAGTGGAGTGGTTTAGATAGTGGATGTAGGATGAGCAGAAGTGGATGGACCAGGAATAGACTGCTGAGCTGATCTTGGATGAGAGGCACCTAGGTTGTAAAGGAAATGTAAATCAGGAGGTGTTGTTTCTCTTCTACCAGGATGTTCACTTGTTTCAGGAGATGAAAGTGAAGACTCAAAATCTAACTGATCTAAATCACCAAGAGACCTAGTTCTAAAGGGATTTGCTAAGTTAACTTGTGATTGTTGTAGAGGTGAAAGATTTTCAGGAACTGAATTAGCTCTCACAGGTGATCTGCAAATAGTTGATAATTTAATTCTAGGAGACTTCCTAAGGATAATTTCTGGGTTACCGACTATTTTAGGTGGATCAGGGTCTGGGTAGGCTCTAGTATGAATCTTTCTAGAAGCCACGATGCTGTGTTTTTTAGACCCAAATAAACAAGAAATTTCAACCAGATATGACAATCTTTAAGAGGTTAACTAGTCTATTTTACAAATTTAAATCCTACAGTCCTCTAACTGAGTTTGAAAGATATTATAATAGTAAGGGTTCTTCCTAGTGGAGTCTTAAGGTCTCTTGAGGATTGTGGAGTCGCCAAGTGGAAGTTTTTAGCTCCTAAGGAGGTAAAAAGTTTTTATGGTCCACCACCATGTTTATTGGATACCAATCTGAAATATTTTGGTGTTTTCTGAGTTATTTTTAAATTGTGTGGTTTCTAAGAATATCCTAACTTTGTTTCAAAACTTAGCTACGATTATGAGACAAAGACAATGTACTCTTATGGCTAAGCCAGCTGTTTTTTCAAGGTTAGATAAAGTCTTAAGAGAATCCTAGGGTTTACCTAGTTTGTCATTGATTCAAACAAGTTCTATCATTATTACCATTCCTTGATAGTGCTTGAAAAGGCTACATTTTAATCACAAGTTTTATGAAGTTTTTAAGGGAACCCAAAGTGATCTGATATCTTATGGTTACCCTAAAATGAAAATGATTCTGGGTTCGATCCCCAGTGGAGTCGCCACAAATGTTAGCTCCCTATAATCAAGAATATTGGCGAAAGTCTGGTCACAGGGAGAAACATCGTTTCAACCACTTTGGGATTCTAGGATCTAGCCCTCCTGAATCCGGAGAGGGATCTCTCCACTAAGTGCAAAGATGGATTTTTCTTTGAAGTTTGGGGTAATGATATTAGGATAGTTATGAAGGCCAAGGGTTTTGTTTATTTTTTGGATGGTTGAGCATGATTACTGTTTGAGGTGGAAAGTTCTAAATGTAAAGAGTTTCAAAGGTGAGAAGTTGCAAGCAGATAGAACAAGCTTTGGCTAGGAAGATAGATAATTGCAGGTTTTAGTCCATTAGGCTATGGGGTCATAATAGGGTTTAATTGGAACAACAAGAGGCAAGAGTGGTCCATGGGGCAAGTCATCTATGTCTAAGGATCTCTTTGAAGATTGATTTATGGAATGAAATGATACAACAAGAAGGAAAATTAAATAGATGCAGAACAAAGAGCAGCCCAGGATCTGGTAAGTACTTTTAAACTAGCCAGCCTTTGATACACTTTCGACAGAAAACATTTTAAAAAAAAGGGAAAACTTGAAGGCAACTGTTGGAGTGGAAACTAGCAGGCCGGGCTCACCACAAATCCTATCCTAGCTCTGCTTTACTTGGTTACTTTCAAGACAAACACAAAGATAACACAGAATGGCCTAAGATCTGGTAAGTACTTCTAAACTAGCCAGCTTTTAACACATTCCAAGGGAAACATCCAGACAACCTTTGGGGATAAAACTAGGACTAGGGCACACCATATCTTCCATAGTTCATCTCTACTTAACTAGTACTAAACATAACTTTCAAGAATAATATTCAGCTAAGACAATAAGATGAGGGAACGCTAGCATTCCTATGCTTAAACTGAATTAAATCATTCCCAAATAACATAGATTGGAAGAAAACATTCAGATAAAGGTTTTCAGTCAGAGAAGGGTACTGATATACAGTAGGTCTTAACTCTATGCATGTTGTTATTTATAAGAGAAGATGAAACACAATGAAAACAGAAACAAAAAGACAAGTTACAATAAGAAAAACATCACCGTCAACATAGACCAGGATCCCATAAATCAGCTTGTATTGATGCTCCAAACCAGTTACATCTTTAAGTCCAATGATTTAGTTTAGAAACCATCTACACATCTCAGCATAACCTATCTACCACCAGCAGAGCTCCAAGGGCCCATGAACACTACTTAAAGATAGAAGTCTCAAGCTCAATTACGTTTCAATGTTCTACAACCAACTCAACCTACCCCTCATTCATCTTCTGCAGGAGTATATATAGAAGGATGAGGAGGTGAGATCTGATAAAAGATCTCAAAAACTAATTAATACAGACATAAATGGCTTCTCGGCCTTTGAGGGGCTCAATAAAGAAGCTTACATAGGTGTCTTCTATACTAAATGATTTACATAAAGATTAAGCTCGGTGGGAGCTTTTGTTGACCTTTAAGGCTCTGTGTGTTGTCGAGGTTACTCTGCTGATATTTTGTCATCAGTTTTCCTGTATAATTTATCCTCTGGCTGTGTTGTGAGGCAGATATTTTGTCTTGATCAATAACTTTGGCCTTTGATTTAATACTTTGAGGCACAGGTGGAATTTCGGTAGCTGGGAGGAATCAATTTTCCTTAGATGTGGCGGTGGAGGATTTCTGTTGATAAAACACTTAAGATTTTCTTTAAACTATGTTTTAATTCGGGATTAGGCTTTTGATAATCATTCTTAGCCGTGATCGCTGCAAATCTATCTTCAATCTTCTGTCCTGGTACATTTTTATCTTCGACACTGATACTCTCTAACTGTGCTTTATTTATTGTGCTTTGCTGGTATGCAGGGCTGCGCAGGGGTGATATGGCATCAATGCCTCATGAAACATCGATGAAACATGAATTTTAAACCCTATGATTGATTTTCTTTTGTGAATCGAAGGTAGGAGGATCGTCACCCTCTGCCTTTGAATTTTCTTCGGGCATAGCGAAAAAATCACTTGGAACCCTGCACAATACAAAAAATGTTAAAAAATCCTGCATGTATAGGTTTATTGCTACGGGAGGACATGTGGGGAGAGCGTGGCTATTGGATGGCATCATCCAATGGTCGAGATTGATAAAAAAGGGGTCAAAAAGAAAAAGGGAGAAGTTAAATCGGAGCCGTCGATCGCGCAGAGATCGATGGTCGGGAACGGAGGCAAAAAGTCAAAGCGGAGGAGTTAGTTTTTGGAAAAACTGGAGAAATGGGTTAAAACCTAGGTTTTGGACAAAAATGGTCATGAAATCAGGTTTGGGAATCGGGACAAACGTGGGCCGTCGGATGGGATCGACCCACACGATCAACGGTGGAGGACGGAGCCACAAGACCTTAGAAACAAAACCCGGACTTCAAACCTTTAATTCAATCATACTGTATAATTATTTTGGGTCATAGAATAGGCTTGCTAATTGTGTGGGGGAATAATGAAAACCCGCCCCAATTTGTAGATGCTGCATAGATGCTGACTGGGCATTCGGGACCATCGGTTCTTCGGGAGTGTTGTCGTGGCTGTGGGGACCAAGGTGACTGTTTTGGGCCATCGATCTGCAAATTAGATCGACGGAAAAAATTCTTTTAATACCGCACCGTACCTGTGGATATCGCACGGGAATCTTCGGAGAGCGACTATTGTTCAATGAGCGGCCTCAGATGGGACGGCGCGCATCAATATCGCGCCGGGTCCACGTCCAATCTTTAACGTGTGATGAGCGGCAGTTTTCTGAACAGTGCACAAGACATGTGTCGGGCGGTGTATGGAATCGCTGCCAATCGTGAAAAAAATGCCCTCCGCTTGAAAGCGGTGCGATGGATACCGCCCGGTTTTGGAATGGTGAGTGGTTGGCAAGGACCACCGACTGCGATTGATTGCGCGCCATCGATCTGCAGATCAGATCGACGGTGGAGATTGATTTGGAATTTTGCATCGGCAGAAACGTTATTTCATAATAAATCCGACAAATTTAAATAAAACTAAGGTTTAGAATTTGGGGGCGAGAGGTTAATTTTCGATATGGTTTGGCGCCCGTCTGCAGGGCCTTTGGGCACATGGGAGATAATAAGACTGAGGGTTAAACTAGAGGGCTAATCGGCATCGGGTGACGCGATAAGCGCCTAAAGGGTTCGTGCTCGGTTCTAGCACCAAGACGCATGGAGGGGAGGATTAAAGACTTAGCCCAAGGGGGCTTAAGTCCATAATATATATAAAATATGCATTTTAATGGTTTTTCAATGGTTTTCAAAGGAATTTGAGAGTTTCGATAAGGCCAAAAAGGATCTTAAACCTTACCAAAAAGGGTTTTGAAGAAGGGAAAGGGGAAAAACATGAAAATGAAGGTTTTTCATGGGAGGTGAAAGGAAAATATGAGGTTAGTATGGAAAAAGGGGGAAAGGGACCAGGGTTCTTGTAGCAGTATTCTTTCTTAGGAATCAGCAGGATTTCTGAGTGTGGAAATGGGCACAACAGTGAAATTGAGATAGAGGCATGAGGCCTTCAAGAGTCTTCAAGAGCCAACACTTTTTAGCAATAAAATTTGTTCCTTGAAGGCTCAAAAAGTTTTAGCCACCTTTTGCCAATAGAGATTTTTATAGGTGGCTAATACCAACGGTAATCACCACTCCTTATGGGCATCCCAAGGCTTATTGGGATTAGATTGAGCGGGCCATCCAAGAGCTACTAGCTCTAGGACACATCCAGAGCCTAGTACTAGTCCTTTTCTTCTTTAATGGTCTTAGTAAAGAAGATGGCACATTGAGGATGTGCATTGATTATAGAGCCTTGAAACAGAAGACCATGAAGAATAGGTACCCTATACCCGGTATTGATGAGCTCATGGATGAGTTGAGGGGTTATAAATACTTCTCAAGATTGATTTGAGATCAGATCATCAAATCAAGGTGAGAGAGCAAGATATCCCCAAGACAATGTTCGAGGATGTCACTATGGGCATTTTGAGTTTAGCGTGTCACCCTTAGCCACTTTCCTAATCTTGTGAACCACATCTTAAGTGGTCATTTGAGGAAGTTTGTATTGGTCTTCTTTGATGATATTCTTATCTCTGGTGCACTTGGGAGGAGCACTTGCGGCATATTGAACGGTTACATATCCTCGGGAGAAGCGATTCTGCGAAGCTCTCCAAATGTGAATTTGACCTCACATAGATGTTGTATTTGGGGCACATCATAGGAGTATATGGAGTGAGGGTACATGAGGAGAAGATCTGGGCTATCATAGATTGGCCTAAACCCGGAAATGTTACGAGAACTCGGAGGGTTTG
Organism: Pinus albicaulis; assembly: GCA_034641835.2. Classification (NCBI taxonomy): domain Eukaryota; kingdom Viridiplantae; phylum Streptophyta; class Pinopsida; order Pinales; family Pinaceae; genus Pinus; species Pinus albicaulis. The sequence continues at coordinate 92,286 of JAXQQM020085189.1, read as the reverse complement.
TGGGCATATGAACTCATTACGGAAGTTTGTGAAAGGGTTTTCACGGCTAGAAGCACCACTTATAGACTTGACCGAAGGGAGCTTTCCAAGTGGACACCTACAACACGAGAGGGATTTTGATAAGCTCAAAGAGGTAATGAGCTCGATTATCTGTTTGGTTTTAACGATTTTTCTCAACCTTTTGCTCTAGAATGTGATGCATCGGGTGAAGGGATTGGAGGCAGTCTTGATGCAAGGTGGGCATCCTATAGCCTTTGAGAGCGGGAATATGCTCCCTCATGAGAGGTTATACCCCATCTATGATAAAGAGATGTTGGCTATCATGCATGCATTGACGAGAATTCCGGCCAATACTTGGTGGGGAATAAATTCAAGGTGTTGACCATAACGATGTTAGATTATTCCTTGAATAGAGACAACGAAGTCGGTGAGAAAAAATCCAAGCATATGATTTTGACATAGAATATTTCAAGGGAAAGAACAATGTAGTAGCTAATTCTTTATCTGAGGAGGCCCCTCTGTTGTCTTTGAGGGGCATGGACGCGGTTGGAAGGCTCAACTTTTGGTTAGGTATTCCAAAGATTATTTTGCATGTGAGATACTTGATGGGGTGGTATCGGATGAGAGGTTTAGGTGATGGATGAGATCATCATGCCAAGGATGAGATCTTCTTATTTCAAATTCCAAGCTCAAGGAGAGAAGATCTTACTAGCATCACATGATTCCCCACTTCTTTGGGCATCGAGTTTTTACAAAGACTTATAGGGCCATAAGATAGAAGTTCTCATGGAAGGGTCTCCAAGGAGGATGTGCTCCGGCATATCCAAGGAGTGCACCACTTGTCGGAAGAACAGGAGAACACACCCACCCTCTTGGGTTATTGTAGCCACTACCTATTTCGGATGGGAAGTGGGAAAGTATCTCTATGGACTTCATCACTAGCCTACGGGACAATACGGGGTAAAGGATTGTATCTTTGTAGTTGTTGATAGACTAATAAATTATTCTCATTTATTTGCCATTTCTTCACATTATACTACTTCATGAGCGGTTGAGCTCTTATTCGGAGATGTATTTAGACTCCATAGTCTCCCAAAGACCATAGTGAGTGATCGGGACAGCGCTTCTTGGGTGGCTTTTGGCGAAACTTTTCCGGCTAGTGGGGAGTGAGGGTTGACTCCAGCACTAGCTATCACCCCCAAACTGATGGACAAACTAAGATAGTGAACAAGTGGGTGGAAGGCTACTTAAGAAACTATGTAGCAAGGTAGCGAGAGAGCTTGGTTGCATTGGATCCCTTGGGAGAGTATTGTTACAACACTACTCACCATATTTCTATTGTACGACTCCATTAGGGCCTTATATGGGTATAGAGGCTCATTCTTGATGTTATGTTTGGAAGACTAGAGTAAGGCTCCGATGGAAAAGGAATGGATGGAGAACCGAGATTGTACTCGGGGCACTCAAGGACATCATTGCTATTACCCGAGGACTAGCAAAAGATGTGCATACGGTAGTGGTAGGATAGAGACGAGTTTGAGGTGGGGGATCTTGTCTATCCTCATCTTAAGCCTTACAAACAAATCACACTCAAGGATAAGGGAGGCTGAAAAGCTCCAAACCACATTTATATGGGCCATACAAGGTGATCAAGTGTGTTGGTAGGTAGCATATCGGCTAGAGCTTCCCAAGGGAAGCAGATCTAATATCTTCCATGTCTCTTGCCTCAAGAAAGCCATTGCAAAGAATATAGTTTCCAACATGGATATCCCCCCTATTGACGATGATGAGGGCCACTTATCAATTTTGCGTACTGACAATCTTAGACACAAGGAGAGGCGGCTAAGAAACGAGTCATCGAGAATACGATTCGTGGAGGAATCTACCGGATGAGGATACGCTTGGGAGAGAGAAGAAGATCTTGCAACATCCTTATTCTTTTGACCCTTGTGAGTAATCAAATTTTGAGAAGGAGGAATTTAATATTCCCAATTAGCCAACGATAGTTGGAATATTATACTTGCTCCATTTTTGCAAACAAAAAGAGTAGAAGTCAATAAAAACAAATCCCGGTGTGAAGGATCAGATTAGGAGACAAATAAAGCCACCTTGGTGTGAAAGAGGACAGGTAGATGAACTAGATCCGATTGACCAAGTCAGCAGTCTTTTCTGAGGAAATAACTAGGGCAACACGGTTTTGAAAGGGGAATCTTCTCCAAAGTCACCTCATCGGTAAGGTGGAGTCCCAGGTAAGAAGCTCACCAAGGATAAGAAGGAGAATGGCAGCAAGGAAGGCATTCGGTAATCATCTTTTTTTAGTATTTTGAGTGATTGCAAGCTCCGGTTGCTTAGGTTGTAGTTTAGCCTTTGTTTAGTGCAAAGAATTCTCATACGGGTATCCTCACCTTTGGTCTGGCCGTTTACGAGATCAAAAGGGAAGGTCTGAGCTTATTTTCATCATCAACTTGAGGACATCTATTATGCATCATCTAAAACGTAGTCACTTCTAATGCTTGTGTCTTTTCTGGGGTTTCGGTAGGCTATTTGGGTTAAACCCTCCTATTTTGTGCTTGTTTTTGTAGAGGAGGTGTCTATTTCACTCACGGAAAGTCTATTGGAGAAGGCCTTGGGCCAATTTCTGTATTATTCATCTATTTCAGATCATATTCGGTAATTTCTGTCTGATTCACAGTGTATTGCATTATTTTGCGGTGTTGTATTTTATATTTCTATTTTGCCGAGAAACCCTTGCCGGGGTGTTCTAATGTGCTTGTAAGAGGGGTAAAACCTCTCATTTCTGATTCTATGATAATTAAAGCTCCAAATATGTATTAAATCATATTTTTCTATAGAATCCCTAATAAAAATTACACTTTTTTAGTCTCCATCAATTCTATTTCGTGAAGTTGTGGGATTGGGGTGCTTTTGAGAATATATGAAATTTGAGGAGATATGTTTGTCTTAGCTAGAATGATTGATTTTTTCTAATTCCATTTCATATTTAAGCTACATACAACATATATAAGAGGATCCAAGTCCTATTTTGTTTTTGTTGCATGGTTTTCCTTATACGGTGTGTCCTCATTGAAGAAATTGCGAAATTCACGAGAGATATTACGAAATTGACGCTTGACTTTTGTTGAAACTACCAAATGGGAAAATAAAAAAAATTTAATTAAGTGAATCGATTTTATCTACTATAATATTATTGCAAAGAAAAATCTATAGAATGTTTTACGCTTTATCAAACATATCAATACCATCTTCCCACACAAATGACACCTTATGACGGTTTCTTTTGTACAATTTCTACCCTCTTACATAAATTTATTCTTGAAAAATGTGCATGACTATTTTTGAGTACCGAACAACGGTAGGGATGCAGGCCAACCTTTGATTGGAGGAAAGGTAAACTAAGTGGCAAAAATTCCTCGATTCTTAGTGTAAAGATACAAAGGAAGCATGGAATTATTTCTTACCCAAATGATCATGGTTGACTGACTACTTCCTTGCGAACCGACACTAATTCAAGTCGGCATGGGTGGGGGTAGCATATGGTGAGAAATAAATAAGAAAAAATAGAAAGAAAGAGAATAAAGTTAGAGAAGTATATAAAATTAAAGGAAATATGGAAGAAAGGAAATTACGGCATTAATAGGAAAAACAACAAGAAAGTAACCAACCAACATAAAAAAAATAACAAAGGACAAGTGACAACAATGATGGGAGAAAATAAGAGAGCAATAATACTAGGGAAAGAATGAATAATCGGGAGTGTGAGAGCGGAGATGCATGAGACTACGTAGAATATTTGAGAGCGTAGCAATTCCCACAACGATAGAGAATTATTTTCTACTCATAAATCTTAGAGAAAAAAATAGACACCATGGAAATCAATGATTCTAAGTATAGAAATAAGGAGAACTCCAACTATAGAAATAACAAGTCCGTGTTCGATAATTATCCAATCACAAAATTATTTAGAGATACCTACGAGTTTGACACAATGAACCTCAACGAATAAATCATCAAGAAACTAAAAAACTTGACCAATATTGATTAAACAACAATAATGAAGTAGAAAAAGTGCTTCTCCAACTGCAAAATATCATGATTGTATCCCCCTTGTTGCCGTTAGTATCCCAGTTGAGGAAGACCAAAAGTATGGAATCGGTTAGAAAAATATTTTTTATCCCATGGAAGTTGGTTCATAGAATATATAGATAGGGCATGTCAGACCGTGAATCTATTATCAAAATATACCATTAACATAGAATAAAATAAGAATTCGTGATTCAACGATAGATACAACAATAATGATCAATTGAGTAATAGTTTACCACCTCCTTGACACTACCTCATTCAAGTAAGATGAGTACCAACCACATACCCCTCTACGAGGAAAACGAATAAAAAAAATCATTGGTTTTTCTACAAAAAATTATATTTGGCAAATGGTGTTAATGATGAAGACAAGAAAATAGCACGGTTGCCTATAGCATAAGAAAATGGTCTCTAACATGGTTCATAGACGCGGAGAGAATCATCCAAAGTCAAAAAGTGGAATTAAAACTATTTTTCTTATATTTTTAAAGCTAAATATGTCAAACATTTAGAAAGTGACTTAGAATTTAAATGAAATTAAACAAATACCAAATGAATATATGAGACGAATACAATAAACGATTTAAAGACTTAATGACAGAGATTATATACCATCGATGAACATATCTTATTAAAATGGTATTTGGTTGGTCTACTTACATAATATTTGTGGTTTGATAAGAATACACGAAATCACCACTTGTGAATAAGCACTTAAATTGGCTCGGTGTATTCGGTAGAATGATGAAGGTCGATCGATTATCTAACCATCTAAAAATATAATCAAGGATAAACTAGAATAGTTACAAAATTATTTAATGCAATTGACACTACAAAGAACCATCTACGAACACCAATTGTCTTATGGAGAGACACTGAAAGATACATGTATTTACTTAGACTACTTTAATCGAACGTTTGAAGAATACGATTTGACATATATTGCAATATCTACAAATTTGCCTCGAATCATTCAACTAAAAATTTAGCAATACAACAGAAAACTCAAAGATGAAATGGTGTGCTATTTTCAAGGAAAATGAACATTCCATAGAGGAATGCTCACTTAATGGGAAAAATAAACCAAACTACCATGCATTATAAAACACAAGTGGCGGTCACTTTCGTGAATCATCGTCTTATGACAAACGAGGATGTGGTCGACGAGGTTACGACAAATGAGGAGGATACAATGGTAGGGGTCATGGCCATGGTCATGTTTGATAATATTGTATTGCTACGCTTTTTTTTGGCAAAAATTTCATGTAGAATTTATTGCCCCTTGAAAGATAAACCGGTTTGCGCTTCTATAATTTTTTTGGGTTTGGTGATCACTCCTTTGGAGGATTTTGCTAAAAATTATTGAAAAATGTTAAATAAAAAAAATATTAATGTTACAATCCGCTCAAAATCATGAGATTATGAATTAAAAATTTTCATGTAGTTATGTTGATGGTATGAATTTACCTCATCAACATTTAGGGAAAACTCCACCTAGTCGAAGCCCCAATTACCTTGTTTTCAATTTAAAATAATGGCTCCAACTAGAATAATGGGACAGTTTCCTTAAATATAATGTGTGGAATGTAATGAATGATGGTGATAATAGTTCTTTTGGAATATTGATATATTCTAACAAATAAATTATAAATAATTATAACTTATTATAATACCCGGGGGATTAAAGCTGAAAAACATATGTCTTAGAGTGATGTCGTAACAAACCTGATAATGTAGATTATTACGTTATTATGATATTAATTCGGTAAAAATTAATTAAATTAAATAGTTAATTAAATTAATTTGATTAAAAACATCACATATGATAAATATTTCATTGTTCACAATATAACATAAATTTCAATCAAACATGTTAGTAGTGATCATTAAAGACTAAGCCCAAAACACACACACACACACACACATGTATGAAAAATTCCTTTCAAAACAAAATAATAGAAATAATGGAGTAGTGCAGAAACGCAGAAGTCTTCTCATTCGGAATTGCAAGTGGTTCAACTTTATGTTAAGAAAAAAACTTAAAATACAATAGTGCAATTTCAAGTTCCTTCTTCTCAAAAATCGAAACCTCTTTTCTCCATCTAGAAGAGGAAATTTATATTCTTCATACAAAGAGGATAAAAACAAAATCTTCCTTTAATTCCTCACTTGAAAACATACAGTAAAAAACTATTAGGAAATTATTTCAACAACCTTTAGAATTTGGGATGAGAATTTGCTTATTGGTTAGTTGTTGCAACATGACAATGTATAGTAGGTTGGTGAGCTCAGAAGGATGTTTATTGATTCTAATTTGTCTGGTGAAAATATTTAGAAGCTTCAATCGTGGCAACATATGTGTGAAAAATTAGATATGACAAAGTACCAACCATTGATTGTGGGTCTTATAGCTATGATAATTCTCAAAATTAATTTTAGCTAACTTCTTGATTCTCTCAATAATTGTAGGTGCTATGTTCTGAAAATTCTTCAATAGTGTCTTGGCATACGGGAGTGAATATTCTTGGAAATTGAAGACATATTTGATTGCAACGAGTATCATTTATTGCTTCAATGATGGAACTAGAAATATATTAGGCCTCGTTCACTACAACCGCGGCTTATTTCATTCTAATCTCCCTACTCTTGTAAAAATATTGTCTTTTGTGCCTCGTAATTTTAGGGAAAATTTGCTTCTTTTCCTTCTCTACTTTTTTGCAAGGTTATAAAATCGGTCAATTCCTCATTCACTTCATCGAAATAACTCATCATCTCATTTAAGTAATCAATGAGATAATTCCTATCTTGCATTGATCCCAAATCAATAAGAGCTTATTGCGAGAAGATTTATTGTTGATTCTGGCTTGATGTATTTAACTCTTCTTCTTTCTTAGAATATGCTAGCATTGTGGATTAACATTTTCTCTATCTTTCTTTTCATTTCTTTAATATGATTATCTTTCATCTACGTATATCTTTTGATGCTATAGTTTAAAGGGATCAATTTATTATGTATTTCATTATCTTATTTTTCAATTGTTCGTAATTTTCTTCTTCTCTACAATGAGAGTATATTTTGTTATGTTTCCTTTAGAAGTTCTTGAATTTGTCTTGCTTGCCTATTGTGGCGAGAGGAATAGGCTCCTATAAAATGTGTCAATTTTTCTAATCATACGGAAAGGTGTAGCGGAGGAACCTTTTCCAACAACTTCAAAGAAGAGAGTGTGTTGGGTACCAAAACCAATACTTTCAATCTTTATTTAATTTCCTTCTTATTTGGCAACCTTGTGTTGGGGACTATAAAATATATCCTAAGGAGAATATCTTCCCATTAAGGGTCGCCTCTAAATTAGGGAACGCAATAATAAATTCAATATCCTTACGATCATGAATAAAAGACTTATCGGTAACTTCTTCGACTTTGTATCTTTTTCAACATTCTGAAATTGCCAGGCATCACATTTTGTGAAGAAGTGGAAATATGTGGCTTAGTACTTTGACCCTTGAGTATTTGGATTTATATTCATACTAGAAAATTCATTCCAACTATTTATCTCGGGATTGAAAATTAATTCTTTTGCAGAGGTGGAGAAGAAATTATAACAACCTCTAGTACAGTCCTTAGGAATTACCTTCTATGAAGAATTGTTTAAAAATTTGATCGGTGACATTGATGACTTTTCCAAAGATGCTTGTAGAAAATTTAGTGGAAGATTATATACGAGAATTCCTTTATTGAATAAGCGTAATTTCTCTCTATAGTTAATTGTTCTTCCACTCTTCGTAGTATTTTTATAAAGTAATATTGTAAAAATAAATAATCTAACTTGTATTCTTCATGGATGAACTATTTGATTCCTTGATGTGTAGTAAAATTATTAACAAGCGAATACCGGGATCATATTGTATGTTAGGAACGATAAAAATTTTGAGAGATTAAATGGCTAGGATTTGTTTCTAAATATGACGATAATTGGCCAAAGAAAATATACAAAATATCACGGGAAAATAAGCCATACCTTTTATTTTATTCTCTCAACACTTTAGAACACCATATTTTGTACGATACAGATAATTCTGTTTATAACTTATCGAGGGATGAATAAAGGAAAATCATGAGGATGAGAAAGGTTTCCCTAGACTCCAATATCGTATGCTCTTAAAACCAACTTGTGACCCTTTGAAGTTCATCCATAGCTTCTTGAGACATCTGGAGGTCGAGACTCAAAAAATGGCTTCATATCATAATCGATACCCTATGGAAAATACGGTAAAGTTGATGAGTATTTGGATTCCCATAGGATATCATGATAAATGTGGATAGGCTTACGAACTTGAATGGTCCACTTTCCAGCCGCAAACGGGAAAATATATAGAAAAAAATAATGAATCCATAACATACGATTACGTGTAAAAGGGGAAACTTGTCTCGGAAATATTTCTAGCTTACTTAAAATTCTAATATATGAGTAGTCTATTAGAAATAATGAGTATCCCCGGTAAATATATATCCTTAGGAATCCCCACCAGTCGAAGACTATGTTTTAGATATTTTTGACACATTAGGGTAGTGCGTACGATCGACATCATAGGTTTGCAACTTGGGAAAAAGGAGTAAACGGGGAATTGAACGAGTACTTGGTTTTCTCTTCTTTATGCTTGTTTAGTTCCTCTCTCCATTGTATAATTTTTTACGATAGGGGTTCATGCTCTTTTATAAAGGCCTCAGCATACTCCTTACTATACATATGTGAGGATTTGGAAAATGATACATGCTTTGCAAATCATTGCTTAGAAAGAGCCAATCATTGTTCCCCTTTTGAATTACCGAATCACATCTAATAGAAATATCTAGGTCGACCACCCAATGAACCGTAATAAAGGTGTAGGCAATAATCGTGGTATAGTTTTAATTATATGAAGAAAAGAGTTGGTAGCATCACTTCGATGGCTTAGAGATGGGGAGTATATACGTGAGTTTTGGTATTTATATTAACCTTGGGGTTCTCATTTTCGAAGTGATAGTGAATTATTCCTAAGAAGGAAATATGAAATATCGGTACATACATTATGCGAAAATAGTCCTCTCTCACGATTTTATCATCCACATATTCAACAAATGGACCGGAGAGGGATTGTTGTTGCGAGCCTTCTTCTTAGCTCTATTGCCTTTCTTCATTTCTTATAAATTTTGAGAATCTAAGCAACTGTAGGAGGCGGAAAGCGAGAGACTTAGCAAAAAATATTCATAACAACCCACAAATGGCATAAAAATGGAAATGGACGTAAAAATCCATTGAGAAAACCAAAGCATAATTAATATTATTTTTCCACTCGAGACCCATTATTAATTTGTTAAATCACTTAAACAAAAATAAAAACGATCACGTGTTCATGCCACATCAGGTATCAGAATGGAGATATCGGAGGGGGAATTAAAAAAAAGTGATGATATAAACCTTTCAGATATGTAGCTCGAGAGATGAGAGTGTCGATATGAAAGCTTGCGAGATATGAAAATTCGATATACGAAAGGTCGATATGAACTCTTCTAAGATGTGAGGGCTACGAGATACAAATGTTTTCGATACAAAAAATTTATGGTATATAATTTTCCCACAGATGTGAGGTCAATATGCAAGGCTTATGAAATATGTAAGCTTCGACGTATAAGAGTACTCGAGAGGACCATTAAATATTACAAGGTTATTTTTCTTGGAGTTGATGTAATTAATTCCAATAGTGAGTCTTGACCTTAAACTCAGATATATTATAGACCTTGTCTGCAAAACTTGGGGAGATTGGATATCGAAGAGGAAATACCTCGTAACATTTTATTAAAAATGTTTCAATAAAAGTTGTCCCAAAGATGTTTATCTGGATAAGGAATTTACTTTGGTTTCCTCTTTAAACTTTTAGACTTAATTTCCATGTGTATTATTTAAAAAAAAAACTAGATAATTTAAAAACTATTAAAAACATAAAGGGTCCCCATTATTTATTATGTTTAAAAAGAAAAATGAAAAATGGAGTGGTTGTTATAATACAACAATTGGCGAGGAGGCGGGCAAAAAAATTATCTGAATAAATTAATAAAATTCAAAGGAAAAATCAATAAATAAAAGATTAGGATGCTAAAGTTCATATTTTTTGTATATAAAAATCTCTTTGAAAAAAAAAAACAATAAATTATTATTTTCAAAATATAAAACCTATTCATATGAAGGACTTAATTTATCTCTGGTAGCCGGTTGTTAATATTGATTACATTGATGAGGTAAAGACTATTTATAAGTTTAACATCAAGATATCCTCTAATGTCATAGGGTAGTACCCTTCTTCTAGTAGGTGTCTATAGCCTCGACATGGTTACCTTTTACACCAAATAGCTTGATATCACTCCACTAATATAGATTTTAGACAAATTTAGTTAGGACTTTTGTTGTTTATTTTTCTTGATCATTGTTACGGCTTGGTGACCGGATATTGAAAATTCCATTCACAGTATTAATTATAGTGAACAATTGAAACTGTGATGAGGCCTCTTATCTTACATCTTTTTGGCTACTAAGCCATTGCCACAGCTTGGTGACCAGTTTTTGTAATGTCAAGACCATTATTACTCATGATAATGATAAGTTGGTTCTTAATGAGACTCCTTATATTTGGTTGATATTTTTGAATTACATTCTAAAAATATTTAATTAGTGGATATGGAGGTAAGTCTTCTTCTTAAGTGACGATGAAAAATAGAGTCATAGGGAAGATAAACCATTTTCATAATCTTTACTTATTTAATTCTGAGATTATGGCTTGTTATGGGACAAAATAAGCCTTTTATATAATTAGATTATGAGTAGTTTTTGGAATAATAATGAAAAACCATTAATATTAAATTTTATTATTTATGAAATTCTAAAATAATAGCATAATAACCATCTTATTAAAAATTTTACTTTTAAAAATGAATTTCATAAAAATTATTAGATATTATTTATACATACTACCCGAGTACAAAACCAAAAGAGTGACAATCTACAAAATATCTAAAATAAAAACTTTGTTTATACATATAAATTCTATTTTATATTTACAAAGGTAGCATGAATTTCAAGAAAAGTATTTCTTAAGGATGAGAGCTCATTTTACGAGGGAAGGAATTCCTTCTCCCCTTTAGGTCTTGGAGGATGAAAGTAGATGAGGCAGTTTTTACGCAATACGAAATGGTCCTAGCCAAAATTTACGAAATTTAGTGTGTTTACCCTTTTTCTTGGGGGATTTATCCCATTTCATTACATAGTCACTAACTTCAAAAAAACTTTATTTCCAGCTAAACTTTCATAGACCATGATTTAATAGTGTTATGATGTTGTAGCATAAGTGTGTTTTGATTTATCCCTTCCCTCTTCTAGTTTCACTAATTGAAATAATACTAGTTGAAGGGAAGAATATGGTTTTTCTTCAATAGATTTAACTAGGGATAGTGAAGGAAAGAGACATTAGGGAAAAATATTTCTTAGCCATAAACTAAATAGTAAGGGAAGTTCCTAAAGAAGCCTTATAGATTATTCCTGTCTGCCCATAAACAAAAAAATAAATCTTTATGCCAACATTATGATTTTCATCTATAGTTTGTTTTATTATTATTCGCAAGAGTTTTATTTGTAGTTACATAAACAATCCCTTGCGGATAATAATTGGCGAATATTTAATCATAAAACCTATTTTAAAGAAAATTTGTTTATTAAGTTTCCGGAAAAATAAAGATGCATTGTCAAACATGAGAGCATTTGAGACGCCCAAGCACAAGTAATAATATGTTAATCAATGAAATCAATTACAACAGAATTAACCACATTTAAAGGAGACGCACTCCACCCACTTGGTAAAGTAATCGATAGAAGTGAGAATATTTATGTTTCTTAGATGAGTGAGGAAAAATCTCACCTATAATGTCTAAACCCCATTGTTGGAATGGTGTTCAATATTCATTGTTTGCAATGATAGGAATAATTATTTCCTTTCACAGAAGCGAGTTTGACATATTTTCATTTCACGACATATGCATGTGCATAGTAATATCTAGCATGGAGGATTTTATGAGCGGTAGTATCTCACTTTATAGTGTCCTAATTTTGGTCCATCATGCATTTCCTACAAAAAAAATTCGGCTTCAAATTTTTTGATACATCCCAGAAAAGACATAATCATAATTATTTCTAAATAAAATACCATTTACAATTTGATATTTATTTTTCTTCCGGTCTTCATATTATTCTCTTTTTAGAATCAGTTCAAGCTGATGCATAGCCATACTTCAAATATAAAATGAGATGCGCATATTGGGATTTAGTGTGACAAGACATACCTCTAAAACTTCAATATTTTCACTTGAATGAAGAGATTTAGATGTGTTCTCGAATGCACGGGCTACCAATCTACAAAAACCTTGACCTCACTTAATTTTAAAGGTTTAATTTCAAGGTCATATTATGGTAAGGTCATGACCAGTTGCCTCTTTTTTTCTTAATTCACTTTGAATCAATAATTTCCTAACGACGGGGAATGATACAATTACTTTTGTATGTGATTTTATGAGAAAAGCCTAAAATATTTTATTGATTTGACATAAACTTGCTTCTCGATTTCCAAGTAATTTAACTCGACTTGGTGTAATGTTGAATTGTAGAAAGCGAGTTGGAGCTTCAACGATGTGATTCTTTTGGGTCAACATTGTTGCATAAGAGTGATATGAGGAAAAAATATATAAATTAAATTCTCTATAATAATAGGCAGAACAACCCGAGGAGCATTGATAATACCCTATTTGATGGATTTGAAAGATGTTTTCTCAGCTCATCCTATTTGTAATTTTTCCTTTTTTTTAATCGTATTTTGAAGAGGCATAACAATTTGAAAATCCGAGGACAAAATGTTTTAACAAAAATATTTTCCAAAAAATGTTTAACGAAATTATTTTCAAAAAATGATTGCATTGGATTTTTATTATGTGGCAAAGATTTGAACTAGCTTCGGCCATTTCAAGATCTACTTCAGAATTCCATCTTTTTGAAACAATAAATCTTAAAATATTTCCTTCGATCGAGGAAAATAATGATTCTTTGGATTAAGTAATATCCCAAGAGCTTTATACATCTTTAAAATATATTTTTAATTAATGAAGATTATTAATTCCCTTTTTAGAATAAATTGTGATATCATCCAAGTAAACAAATATTGATTTATTTATCATACCTGCGAAAGCAATGTCCATGGCTCTTTGAAATGTTACTCCATTTATCGGATCAAAGAAATTTTCTAATATGCATATGTTCTCAATTTTGTTCTAACCATTGTCTTCTTTGTACGGGATGAATGAGGCTTGGTTATAACCGAGAAAAACCATCTAAGAAAGAATTTAGTTAAGGACACCTGTTGATTGTAAGATTTGTTCCATAGGAGGCAACGGAAAATTTATGAAATCTATACAAATTATAATATCACCATTATTTTTTCCTAATCGAAATAAGGTTTGACACCCCATTTTAGATTGTCCTAGGCTTGAAAGATTATTTTAGCCTTGAGCTTCTTAATACCTTTGGTTTAACATTTGGAAACATTAGTGTTGTATGTTGAATGATATAAGTGTTATAAGTTTTTAATTCATCATAACTCCAAGCAAAGACATCTTCATCTTCTACCGATAATTTGAATAAAATCAAGTCTCGTCGAGGGAATTACGAGTCCTAGATTAATGTTTTGCGAGTTTTCTTCACACCATAAATTGATGAGTTTAAATCTTAAAGAACTACTTTGTATTTTACAATTATTTGGCTTGCTAAATCTATCTTTCAAATCATACAAATATTCCTAATTTCACCACAAGTTTTGGTAATGAATTTTCATCTAAGGACATGCTAATATTTCTGTCATGTTCATACCCATCGATAATTTGCTTTGTGTATGTCCCTTAAGAGTAAGAAAACTCATAATATCAACATCATCATTAAACACTCTCTAATTGGTAATATTATCGGGGGATAGAGGGCGAAAAATCAATTCAATAGAAAATCTATCAAGACTAAAGTCCTTGGATAAATGACCTTATAAACATTGGCCAATAGAAGCGCACTTGCATTTCGGATTCTAGCAATATGAGATATATTAAATTCGATAAATGGGAAGTTAGGTCTTGAATCAAATACTTGTAATGTTTTAATTTATTTTAAACACAATGAATATTATTAAATTTACATGTTTAATAATAATTTTAGAATCACCAAACACTTTGAGAAATTTAACATCAAGACCCCGTAGCCCTTGTAATCCTTGAACAAGTGCTTCATATTGAGCTACATTTATTAGTACATTCAAATTCAATTCTACGAGGCCAACATATTTTTTTCCCCATTTGGACTTACTAATATGAAACTAGCTCATGCACCATCATTGGACTTAGATCCATAAAATTAAAGAGTCCAAAGGAATTATCGGAGTTATACAAATAATTATACAATATTTACATATTGATGAATATGTTTGCGTAAAATTTTCAATGCATTGCTATTATAGATTCAACGGGTAAAGGAGAATATTGATCGGGAAAACTGCAAAAATATTCAAAAAGAATAAATTTCCCTAGGATATTATTAGTGAAAGCATTGATTCATTTTCTTCATCAAGATTGGTCATAGTATATTTCATGTGTTTCTCTATATCAACTCTAATTTGATTATGTTTTCCATTATAAAGGATCCAAATATGAGGGAAATATGTAGCAAAATAGACATGTAACTTTTCGAACCAATCCTACTTAGAATAAGGCCATAGAGATTTAGGGATATCAACCACCAAAATATCTATAATGCGAAACACCTTTGAATTGGAAGATAATATAATTAAAACCTAATTCATCTCTCATAAAAATTTAGAATTTTGTTCTATCGAAATTTGAACTATTTGAAAAAATATATTTCGGGGGCTTTACATTTAATTTTTAAGCATCTTGAATAAGACATAATATTGGAATATGCAAGATCTACCGGATAATTATGAACATTTTGTTTTTGAAAATTTCAAAAGTTAAAAGAAAAATGGTACGTGAATTAGATCTATCCCCAATAAAAATCACATCGAAGGATCAAGCTTATTATAAAGGGAAGGAGGAGGCTTATTTCCTTTAGAGACTTTAGTGTTAACAACAATTGAGGGTAATGGAGACGAGAGACAGCATAAAAAACTCATTAAATATTTTCTATTGTTATTTTTACTTACTAACCCATATAAAATATTGGCCTTAGTTTTCTTCATATCCTCAACTATATTATATTCAATAGTATCAGACTGTCAAAGGTATTTGATGTAGGAGAAGTGGTAGGAGGCATTTGAGTATTGATATAGACTCTGCCCAGTTGATTAGAAGGATTTTTTTGGATGTACCTTTCTTATTTGATAGGGATTATTTGATTTTTTTAATTTTTTGTGTTGTATTTGCGGGTCCTTTGCTTCAAGTGCTAACGACCTCTTCTTCTTCTTCATTTTACGAAGTAGTAAGGATAAAATCCCATAGGCCATTTCTTCATTACTTATTCCTCTTCTTCTTCTGTTGATCTTATTTATTCCTCTTCCTCTTCTTCATATGAATCAGTCAGATATATGAGAATAAGGAGGTTGATATTGAATAGGAGTTGATTAATTTTATAGGTCTAAAGGTCTTCTCGTTGTTGACCTTCCTACTTCTTCCAATTCATTTCATTGAAATGGTTTTGAGAACATTTTGTAAACCTTCTAGATCGAAAGGATGTTTTGGAAGCTTTCTTTTTAGATTCTTCAGAAATTTACCTTTTTATATGCTTTTTCTTTTCTTCATAAACAACTTTCTTCTTGAAGGCTAATGCCATTTTTTCTACGTGAGCTTCTTTCATACCATCACTAGTAATTGTTTGAGATATGTCTACGAACATAACAATATTTGGTAGGGCACTGTATACCATTCGATCTGAACATCGACACTAGGTCTAGATGTATTTGGGATCTTATTCAAAATTTTATTAAATCTTGAATTAAAATATTTAACCTTCTCATTAATTAGGCTTTTAATTCTACAATTCATTAATTAATGCTATGATTTTTTATCTATTAAGATTTCTTAAAGAAATTGTTCTTCGAATGTATCCCAATCGGTAATTGATCGAGACGGTATGGAAAAATACTAGAACCTACTTCTCCTTAAAATGTGTAAAAATAATCACTACATCCTCTTCAAAAAATCTATTAAGATTAATTTCTAACATAAAAATTATTATGTACATATTTCTTACTGCCCCGGAAGTCACATCATCGGGATACATTTAGCGTATATTTCTGGATTCTTGAGAGGTGTAGCAGGAGGATTCTTTATTTGATATTGGATTGTTCCATGGTATGTTTTCGATTATAATATTAATATGTCTAGTGATCGATGGGGGTAGGTACGAAGTATATGTACATAATGAAGGGATTGTAGTATTAACAATTGAAGAAATTTTCACTTTGCTTACTACGAAAACAATAGCATTGGTTGTTGGAGAGAATAAATATGAGTGGATGAAGGTGTCAAGGAATGATAAGAGGACATTAATGGAGGATGTGAAGAAGTAGGATGGGCAAATGTAGGAGTATAGGAGTGGAGAGGATGTAACGTTCTCCTGGTGAGGTCTGACACTAGAAAATAGTCTTCTTTTTCTTGTGATGTGGTAATGTAAATTTGAATGGTTTAAGTCCAAGTTTTAGACTTTATAATCTAGTAGCACTCCATTATACTTTGGCAAGAAAGTAAAACTACGAGTCGGAAGGTTGTAGTTTATTTTTCTTCATAAATGGAAATTCTAGCCTTCTAATTTTATAGAGATTTTGAAGTTTAGGAGCTCGGTTAGTCTGTAAAGTGGTGTGTTTAAAGAGGCTTCACTAGAAAATTTTAACAAATCTAGAATTTGGAAGATGAACAACAAATTCCGGATCTATAATAAGGTGACTTTGAATGCAGTCTAGAAGTTGGAGGATATTTTAGGGGGATTGACTCTTATAATGACCTTTTGATTTAAGTGTTTCTTTCCATCCATAATCTTGTTGGCCCTCCTTCTAATGCCAAAAATATTGATGAGTATGAATTTACCTCAAAAAAATTAGGGGAAAACTACTCTCGTTCGGGGCCCCCATTTCACCATCATTTGAGATAGGCCAACACGAGATAGATTATCTGGACTGAAATTGCAACAACCTAATTCAAAACTTCACCTTAAAAAAATAAATACGAGGTGTTAGTATGAATCTTTCGTGGCAAAAACCACTTTTAGCTACGCATAGCTTATTGTCCCTAACATCAAAGTAAGCCTTGTATATTTGAAATTCCTACGGTTAGTTGATCCAAATATTGTTGCACAAATACGGATCTAAGCATAAGGAGCAGTATTAAACGTGTTAAAATATAAATATGGCTCCATCATCCAATAGATAGCAGAATATAAAACACGTGTGTTTGAAAAAATTTTTTATATTATATTAAAGGGGCTTTGGGGAAAGCAAAGAAAGGTGTTCTCCAGTTCTCTCATGGAATGGGTTCTTGTGGCGAGTCCTCGGCACTTCCGGATCTAGTGTTCTCTCTCTTGTTGGTGTGAAAACCCCGGACGACATAGAACTCGAGAGACTCCACATGAGGCAAAAAATGGAAAATGTGACTAAGTATAGATCCGAGTGATCTAATGCAATGAAGTGGCTTAATGAATGGGAAAACACTTCTATTTTAACAAAATATTAGTTGATCTAGAACTTGATTTATGAATAAAATATTATTAATCAATTCCAGACACCTTTGGGAATATTTTTATTATATTTGTTGGAGGGAAATGGATTTACTGACTTGGGTCAATTACTTTGTTACTAAATAAATATAAATAAATAAATGATTTATTTATATTTTAAAGGAAATAATTGGGAATAGATAAATAAATGACAGTTTGACCCAGTATTTATAAAATAATTGTCAAATTTAATAGGAATAGGATTTAAATAACTGACTATAGGAAATAATCAAATATATGCGGTTGTTGTTAGTTTCCTTGTTTAAGGTTAAATATTATTGGGGAAATATAAATAAATATAGATTTTTTATTATTTCCTTTTTTGAAGTTTTCTGTTTGGAAGGCCTCAGCTTAAACAGCAAGGTGTTTCTGCTAAGTTATTTCTATGGTATGAAAGCAATTTTACTTAGGGTAAGACTAGTCTTACATAGTGTACTTGGAGGTTCCATCCTAATAAATATTAAGTTAGAGTATTAAAAAATGGTGTAACGATTTCCCCCAAATGTACAAGTGTTCGGAGCAATTTGTATGACGCCGAAATCGTTGCAGAATAATCACTAGACATCGAGAGGGAAGTGGAGAGGAAATGTAAGGTAGTCTAATGTGCACAAAGAGACAGGCCACGAGGAAGTGGGGGAACACAGGGTGCAACAAATCTCTACTTTGTCAGTGGTACACCATGCGAGAAAGTGACGGACGCTACCTATACTTGTGAGACAAAAATACAAAAGAATAATGTAGGTAAACCGAGAGCATGAACTATAAAGGTACATCATGGCATAACGTATCTTTGACAGAAAAATAGGTGATGAATCCACACACATGTTGTGCACTGAGAATAACGACTGGACTTATCGACAATATTTTATTACATGAGATATAAATACAACCCAAATTCCCCTATACATGTAGGAAGGGCTCGCAATCGTACATTTTTACGAAGCAGAAAACATGATGGATGGGGGTCCAACATCCATCGAATGTAAGGAGGCTCAAAGGCTAAAATGAAGAAGTCATGCGGGCATCAGCAGGGGGCTGCAGAACACCCCCCCTCATGAGGGTTGGACATCTCACCACACCCACCCAGATGCTAATGATTCTGTCTTTCGTACTAGACCATCGTCGCTCAGGATCAAAATCACAACGCAGAGGAGCTCGGGCCAAATTTTCGCCCTCTGGACACGGCTTCTAGAGTGATAGTGATGTCGACAGAAGGGGTGTCGCAGGTAGAACGGAAATAAAGGGGTCCCCAACTAAGGCATGAGAGAAAAATAAATACCGACGACTATGAGACGGACACTGGTGATGGTGAAATGGGGGATCTTGGAGGCTGTAGAATGGAAAACTTCCTTGTTGGGCAACATAAGACGAATGGCTTGGCGACGTGACCAAAATATCATGAGGGATGAGGGACAGCTCAGTAATGTGACCTGTGTGTGCAACACGAAGGGGACCAAGGAATGAAGGATGGAAGACTATATCGGGATACAAAGGAATGAAAGGAATAGACACACCATGATTGATGATGGCTCTTTCAGTGCTCTAAGCAAGAGAACATCGATGGGTGTGCTACCCAAGAGTAGGAATCAATGAGACCATAAAAACATTGTGTACGGGGTCTCTCATGGCTTGAAAATCATCACAGGCAAAAAAAAAACTACTAGTAAGGGGTAAGCGGTGCCCCTAAGCCTGGCAATGACAATGAAGAACCAATGGAAGAGGGATGAAGAAATGCCAATGGACAAATATCTGGTGAATATCAAACGAAAATATAGATACCCATTTTAGGTATAGGCAGTGGGAAGCTTTCTATGAAATCTGAACCAATTGTGTAATAGAATAATTTGATGCTGCTTGGGCGAAAAGAAAAAAAACTCGGGGTTTTTCTTCTAATAAGGCATTTTCTCTAAAAATATTCATTTTATGTAAATTTGTGTGGTGTGGTCTGGAGGGAGAAGGCCCTAAATCTTCAGCGATGTGGTGACAATAAGGCGTTTAGATGCGGTGGTCGGTTGTAGGGTAGAGGCTGCGTCTCTCTTTGTTTTGATGGATTGTTCGATTGGTCTTGGTCAGCCACATGGGAGTCCTACTTCATCGTGCGTTCGTCCCCGCACACACAAAACAAAAATACGGGCTTTCGGGACATAGTTTGGGGCACCGAAAAGTGCGACACATTGCGATTTGGCAAAAGTGCGGGCTAACAGATGGGTGGTTTGGTGCTAATGGTGAGATTCGATTTTCGGTGGTCGATGGGTTTTGATTATGTAGTGACGAAGATGATGGTTTTTGTGCGGATATACATGAATATATACGGATAAGTGAGAGAGACACAGGTGGCCTGAACGGGGGGTACGGCGGGACGGGGGTGTCTGTGTTCGTGGCGTGGGTTTGGGGCTCTAAGTGGTGGAGGGCACGGTGGGGGCGGGGGCCCTTGTTGGCTGGAAAATAAATTGTTGGGATCCGGTCATGAGGTGTTTGGAGTAGGGGCTGGGGATTGTTGGTGGGAATGCTGTTCTTACAGTAGTCCTCCCCACCATTGGGGATGGTAGAAATACTGACAGTGTTACGCGGGCGTAACTGGGTTCGTGAGCGACATTTTTATTAGGTGTCCAGAGGTAGAAAGACTGGGATGGGTGGGGATCTAGAGGGGTTGGAGACTCGGGCGATGCAGCAATGGCCGATGTTTTGAATCCTTGGGGCAGCAGACGTTACATCACATCCTTGGAGGCGAGATGATGAGATTATGAGTGTGTTGGTGGGATCTCTATGGGTGGGCAGATGATTTGGTGTCGGTGGCTGGCTGTGCTCCTGTAAAAAACGAAAGCAGTGAATATGATTGTGCTTGTAGGCTGTGTGTGTGCTCCTTCTTTTGAGAAGATCCGGAAGGCACTTCGACCTCATGTCGGCTACGAATGGGGTCCCGAGAGAGCACGGATGTCGGTGGGGACGACCTCTTGTGTAGAGGAGGAGGAGGGGCGGGAGGGAGGGAGGGCGGTTGGGCGAGTGTTACGACCGAGTTCTTCACCCATTGGGATCGGATGCCATTATACATAGATGACTATCCCTATAGTGGGATGAGTTATTGGGGAGATTCGGACTTGCGCTTCGCCTGGTTGAGGTATGGGGGCCGATGGTAAGTGACGAATAAATAATACGTATATGTGCATTGCAAAATTTTGTGAATAGTATTCTGTGTTGATCCTTATACTTTTGGAATGCCGGGCTCTATTCCGTGCTTGGCCGGATATGGACGACCTGCAGTGGAGCTACGGTGCAAGTGGATGAAACATATGAGAACAAGAATATGGCCACTGGTGGAGTAAATTCGTCGTATGTCTGAGGGGCTACGGCCGTGTGTCGGAGCGTGGTTGGCGGGATTTAGACGACGGTACATAGAGCTATGTGTTAGGATATCTCCCGAATGGCGAGGTATCTGTGCGACACATACAACGATGGCCGATTAGGCTTGTGCACGATCTACGAGCAGGCGGGAGCGAGCCATTGGCTCGGGATCCTCCCGGAAGGTGATTAGATGTAGGGCGGGTGAGTGCCCCCAAGTATGTATGTGAGGCAAACCGTTTGATTTTAGTTTTGTTTTTGTAACATGCTATGGGTATGTCATATCATTTGAGAGTAGATGAGATCTAAACATGTTATATAATATCTATTATTTGTATGCATTGTGTTGATGGTTTTGAAATGTTGTGTTCTTGTGTGATAAATGCAGGTCTAGAACATGATTTGCAATTCTATCTCATCGTGATTTTCCTTCTAGGTACATGGTTTGAAAATAAGTAACCCAAAATTCTTATTATCCAGTGTTCTTTCGTAAATGTTATTAAACGGGATGGGGTTATGCACATGATGGGCATATTGAGTTGGACGGGGAATCTAAACGAACGTGCGGATGGAGGATGCGATGGGGAGGGAGTGTCGGCCTAGAGACCACGTCTTCACGGCATATTTGGCCTGTTATTGGTGGCATTACAATGGGGCCCATTCGAAAGAACGAGGGCATGAAAGGGGGCAAAGATGGCCCCGGCGATGAAAAGCGAGGTCGGGAGTAGCGACTTGCCCCATCGCTGCTTAATATAATGTGTGGATGAGAGAGTCCACGAGGTGGAGATAATTGTCACAGAACAAAGACGGAGGAGAAAGAGAAGAATGAGGGGCGAGCGTGAGTATGAGGTAGACATCAGCTTGACTACTATGGGAGGGAGTAGTCCACGGGTAGGATGGTAGGACTCATAGGTAGAATAGAGGGTAATGAATAGGAAACTATGGGGAGGAAAAGTGGGAGCTCATCTTTGCGGAGGACATCATAGATACGGATGGTATCGTATCCTGGTTATGGGAGTAAAGGGATAGGTCAAGGAAACCACGGGATCTATACGCAAAAGCTACGTAATCATCGGCCACATGGGAAGAAAGGCGCGGTCTATGGATCGATGCGCAGGGGATGACGAAGAACAATAAAAAGCTGAGGTGAAACGCATGTAGAGGCAGAGAATGTTGCTAAGGGGAATCAAGCAAAACGGATGGATTCGATTCGAGGAGGAATTTTCCAGGAAGGTCGTGCGGATGATGATAGGTATAGGGAGGGGGTAGCAGGTTCGAGACGCATCTCAACATCGGGGAGGAATGTAAATGGTAGCGAGGGATCGTCGATGGCGATGCATACTGAGCAAGGATAGGAGAGGTGGATTGATTTCGTTCAACCTCGTATTCCTGAATGACCTCTAAGAGAGCTCGGTAATGTGTGAGGTGAGGACAATAATGAAAATCATGGCCATGGACACCACCGAGAGCACGGGGGTTTGTTGGTGTGAAAGGTCTTTGGGTTCTTGGTTGCGGACGAGGAAGAAACGAGAGGTTTTGAGGGACGTAGATTTAGGGAACGCAACTTTAACCATGGGTTTGATACGGGGCAACTCGGGACAAGTATGGGTGGCACAGTAGCTTACCATCACACGAGGTACAAGGCTTCGCGGGGTGGCCTTTTCTTTGATGCCCCTTGCGAGTTTTTCTTTTCTTTAAAGTATTTGTCACAACGGGAGAAAGGGTCTTGTTGAGGTGTGGGTGGCATTGTAGCAATGGGAGTAGCTAAGGGGCTTGGTTGAACTTGTGTCGAAGCAAGGTATGGTTTGGGTTAGGCACGAGCGGGGTGGCGGGCGGAGGTCGAGGTACCTGCGGGAATGCCCGGGGTCAAATTAGGGAGAAGGGTGGCCATGATGGGGGCGAATAGACTGCGGAGGGGTAGCGAGGAAGAGACATGCGACTAGCGGGGTAATGGCCATGAGGGATGGCACCAAGATGGTTAAGACTTGGGGGAGACGGCCGGGGAGGGTAGAGGCTCATGGGTACCCCATTTGCTAGGGGAAGGGCCGGCGGGGAAGAGGTACGGGTGGTAGTGGCAAGGGCTAGGAGTAGGTAGCGGTGGGTGAGGTTGAGGTTGCTGACTAGGCCAGAAGTGGGCCGCGTAAGGTCGGCCGAGAGCAGTGCAACATGCAAACATTCGGCGAGAAGTGGGATCGAGAGACAGAGGAGGAGGAAGACGAGGGAAGGTTCCAAGCAAGGAGGTCTTTGTAGACGGCTGGGGAAGACACTAGTCAAATAATCAGCTGGATTTGTCTTATTGGTGACGAGAGATGGTGGACTCGGGGAGGTACGAGATTTTGGTTCATGATATGTCAGGCGAGTGATGGTGACGATCTTGCCATTATGAGGGAAAACATCTTGCGGTGGACTACGGATTTGGACGGCCAACATGGCATAGGTGTAGCTACACCCCAAAAAAGATGTTATGGTCAATGAGAGCGTCGATAACTTCGACGTCGGCCTATGATCTTTCATGAGGACGATAGGAGAGTTACGGAAAAGGCGGAGTGGGCTGGGAGGCATGGCCATCCCACGCACGAAGGGTGATTGTGGAAAGGGGCCGGCTACGGGAGATCCAAGTTGTTTCCAAACCGAAGCGGACATGACACAAGTAGATGCCCCTCATGATAATACAGAAGCGACGTTGGCATTTCATATTTTCTTGGGATTTGGAAAGCAACGAAGTAGGAAGGGGGGATGGTCGGCCCGATGGAACGCCAAGAAAACAATCAATTGGTCATCAACGGGATCTCACAGTGCCCCGACAAATAGTAGAGCCTTCTTTTGAGAAGGACATGACTAGAGGAGTTCCGGTGTTGAAATGGCGGCGAGGAGATTGTGCTAGATCATCTACGATGCTATGAATGGGCGGCCAGGCCCGGAGGCAACATTTGGGTGCTGTGGGAACTTAGGAATCTTGGTATGAACCTCGGCTTTGGGCGGAGGGATTTGCGAGGACCATTTAGTATCGACGGAGGCTCTATGGGACTGAAAGATGGGGACCGGGGATAGATGGAGCGAGGAGGCGTGGAGTGTGACGGGGCCGAGTTTGAAGGTTAAGGTCAACGGTGAGAGGCTGGGTCGGCCATCACGAGAATACGGTAATCGGAGGAACCGAGAAGAGGAAGGTTGGTGGTTCTTGGGGCATGAGGTGGTTGAGTGGCCACGAATCCTTGTTGAGGAAAAAGTTGGTAAACACGGCGGGTTGAGAAGTAGGCGGGTGGGAGGGACGATGGGGAGGGATGTTGTCCCCGCACGGTGGCCGAGACTCCCGCTGCCACATCGTGGTAATAGGGGACAATTGTGAGTGTAATGTCCATAAACACACAACATGAACGGGGCTTCGAATTTGCCAGCAGCCTATCCGGCTGAAATTTGAGAGCCTGTGGGCCGATTAGCCGATGTTGAGGTCAATATTTGAAGTATTGGATCCATGATTACCGAAACCCAATTACCTTTTTCCTCTTTCTTTGAGAAGGAATAGGAATTATTGGCATATAACTACAACGCAAAGACTTGCCCTGGAGGGAAGTAAGTGCGCCGAAAATTTCTTGAGGTTGAGAAAAGCGAAGGGAGGAGAGGTCCAAATGCTGAAGAGGTACAGGACCTGGAAATTTGTGGGTAAGGATAAGGGTTGGGGTGGGCAACATTGAGGTAGCGAGGAGGGGTGGGAAAAAGGAGGGAGGCATGCCATATCCTGGATACATGCTACGGAGGAAAAAGTGCTTTGGAGATGCTGGCCCCTCTGGGCTCCTAGCCCACAATAGGTTGGGTGGAGGTATGTGAAAGAGCTCACGATGCGAGTCGTAAGACTGAGATGCCCCCGGGGCGTTAGTCTTTGTCGGGCTTGGGGAGTCGGGAAGGACGGTATAAACATAACCAGTTGAGCGTAAATAGGGTCATGGTACAAGGCTATTTGGAGGGCGACTTCTTCGGTTTGAGGGAAATGGGAGCGGCATCTTGCCAATGGGAGGTAGAGAGAGCGAAGGAACCGGTCCATATAGCTTTGGTCTTCAAAGGAGGAGCACGACATAGCTTATTCTTCGTCGCCATTCCTGAACGCCAAGCGAAGAGCGAGGTCGAAGAGGATTGACGGAAAGAATTTAAAATCTCGGTACCGGTGTCCTATCGGAGAGGTAGTTGGAAATAAGATAAAAAGGCTTGGTCAATGGTACCAAACGTGGTATGGGAGGAGGTGGCACCGAAGTCAACATACCATTTAGAAGCTTCGCTAGGTAAGTGTGCATTGGAACAATCTAAGATGAATGGAGTCGTCGATAATGGAATTGGATGAACACCACATATGGAAAGAGCGATATGATTGGAGGGATCTTCTTAGCAAGGCCTTCGAACTTGGGAATGTCGAGAGGGAGCTTGGTTGGCATAGCAGGCCAACTAACATCATGGCGGACGGGGTCATTGATCGGCTGATTGAAGTTGGGGACCTTTGAGGCCGACCATATAAGGGAGCAACGAGGTAGTCTGGAAGGTAGGTCTAGTAATGGTTTCTCTTTGGAAATGGACCTAGCGGTAGAGACGGGGTTGCCACGCGCTAGGCACTGAACTAGACATGGTGTGTTGTGTGGCTTGACTCTAAAGAAGAAAAAGATATTCACGCCTTAGAAATGAGCCACTTCGAGGCAACCTCGATACATTACATGAATGAACAATTCTTGGATGATACAATTTACAAAACCTCCTTTCTATATATAGGAGTCCATGGGGCCATAATATAATCCTAGCGAGCCTAACAATAATAATTTAAGGAGCCTGATAACAAAATGGGGGGTTACAAGGGTACAATAATAACAATAAAGGGGGTTACACTAAAAATAAGGGACTATACTAGTAATATAGGGACCTAACATGCCCCTCTCCTTGAAAAAGTGTTGTCTCCAGCGGCGAGTAGCTACGAATTGTACGTATAAGTCTCATCTCCCCGTACAGAATCTTCGGTGGGTAAGTTCTTCCACTTGATGAGATGCTGCGAAATTGATGATTCGAAGTAGTTGTCAGAGTTCTTGTTTCCATGACCGCTTCTGGTTCCAATATGATTTTTCCTTCCTCATCGAAGTTAAAGCGAAGTATTGTTTGACTGATTTTCACCTATAACCTTCTTTAAGCATGAAACATGGAAAATTTGGATGTACTCGCGAGAAGCGAGCTCCAATTTGTATGCCATAGTACCAATCTTTTGCAACACCTTGTAAGGACCATAGTACTTTGGCGATAATTCAATATCCTTCTTAGCTTGCTTGAGGACATTTGTTTATATGGTTATGGCAGCAAAATACCCAATCTCCTATACCAAAACTTCTCTCATTTAACGATGTTGATGCGCTTTTGTTGTTTCATTCGATTTTGTGCCAAGTCGGGTTATCCTTTAAGAGTTGGAGAACTTCTTCTTGATGCTCGGCATTGATCTTCCCACTGCTTGAACCTTCGAATTTTCCCTTAAAGATGATGTGATCGATGGTGGATGATATCCATAAAGTGCCATAAATGGGGTCATTTTTGCTACGGTATGGAAGGAAGTGTTATACCACCATTCGGCGAGAGGTAACCACTTGACCCATTGTGTTTGTTTATCGAGATACAAAACAACGAAGATATCCTTCCAAACATTTTACTATCTCGGTTTGACCATAGAGGATTGAGGATGATAAGATGAGCTATGAGCTAATTTAAGTACCCAAACAAGAAAATAACTGCGATAAAAATTTCAGTAAAAATGGGATCTCTGTCGCTCATAACTTCCCCTTGGGCTTCCATGTAGCTTTTGAATTCGGCTCCACAAATGTAGTAACTTAAGCTTGTACTTGCTTTAAATGGATGAGATAATGCACAAAAGTGTGCATAGCAGTAAGTATCAACTACCACATGATGACATTCTTTCCTTGGACTTAGGTAAACTGTGATAAAATCCATTGAAATCTCCTCCCAACGACGACTTGGAATGGATAAAGGTTGGCAAAGTCCCGGGTCTTAATTGTCTCCACTTTATTCCTTTGACAAACAAAACATTCCGCACAAACTTTTGAATATCGGATTTAAGGCCATCCCAAAAAAATTCTTTCTTCACCCTGTGGTAAGTTTTTAAAAATCCTGAGTGTCCTCCTAAAGGAGAAGTGTGCAATTAGGAAGAGATCTTTGTTTTAGTTGGGAATTCATACAAGATATAAGCGATCTTTGTACCATAAGGAATCATTTTCCAGCTAAATGTATCGGATGTACTAGGATCTTGCTTTGCGGCTTTGCAAGTGAAATTTGTTGCACTTGTTCTTGTAATTTGATAGATCATGTTGCAATTCTTCATCTTCATGAGTCATGGTAGAGCCTTACGAAGGCTTGATGGGTGTTGAATTCTTTTTAGGGGCCATTTTTAGAATCCAATATTGATATCTATTCTACAAGATGCCCTTGGAATCAATTCAACTTGATTCTTCAAACAAGACTTATCACAAATTCGGAAAAAAATACACACCTTTTACTAGCGAGGCTCGATATTGAAATTGTATTATATCTGTTATTTCGGATTTTCAATATACGAAATTCGGCTCTTAAGTAGCCTACCGAATTATCTTTTGAATGCCACGAATGCGACTGATTATGAACTGAAACGATACCTAACTTCCACAGTGATATCTCCTCAAATGTTACGAACCAAGATCCCAAAATTTTTAGACAACCTTCCTCAAGATTTCGGCTTCGCACCCTAAAAATTCAAACACGAGCTTCGTAAAAGCATAAGCAAAAATTCCACGATGACTGTTTTAGGAGCAACGAAACCCTAGAATCCCAAGCTGCGATACCAAATGTTGTGTAACAGCTCTAAAGAAGAGAGAAGAAAAAGAATATTCACCCTTAGAAATGAGCCACTTCGAGGGGGCAACCTCCAATACATTACATGAATGAACAATTCTTGGATGAAATTACAATTTACAAAACCTCCTTTCTATATATAGGAGTCCATGGGGCCATAATAATCCTAAACAGGCCTAACAATAATAATTTAGGGGCACAATAATAACAAAATGGGAGATTTAAAGGTACAATAATAATAATAAGGGGGTTACACTAACAAAAATAAGGGACTATACTAGTAATATAGGGACCTAACATGAGTGAAGGTAACGGGGGAGAACACAGACAATCGGAAGAAGATTCGAAGTGTGTAGACTCGGGGAGGACTTACTCGACGACGAGAGAGGAGAAGTTGACCAACGCGGCGAGGTGAAGGCCCAGAAGTCTCGCGATGGCACCTTGGGGTGCGATGATGACGGGAAGAAGAAAAGCCGGCAAGGGGCGAGGGGGAGGGACAAAAGCAAGAGAAGAGTGAGGTCGAAATGAGAGAGGTGCGGTGCCGATTGATTTTAAAGTCTTTGCCGAGTGGAGTGTTAACGAGGCTCTTCTTCACTTAGGGTCGGTGTGTGGCATGTGTTGATTTTAATTTTTTTTAAACCCAAGACGTTTTGAAATAAAAGAAAAAAAGTGTGTTGCGTAAGCGAAAATAAATCTCTATGATAACGAGTATATAATCTGTAATTACATAAAATTAACGGTAATAATGCATCGATCCTAACCCAGAAAGCCGGGTCTCTCAAAAATAGTCTCTAAAAAGGAGGAAAAAAATCTAGTCAAAACACATGAAAAAAGGGTGATAGATTTAAGGTCGGGAGAGACGGGGATCTAAAGGATAAATACGGAAAGAGGTGCGAGAAGAAAGAAAAACAAAGAGGTAGAGGAGAGCAAGATTATTTATAACAAAAGGAAATCAGCTAAAGGGAGGAGGGACAAAGAGGGTGGCTTACCAGAGGTAAACCAGAAAAACAAAACTATATGAGGTGATTTTAAGGGATAAGAGGCAGTCTAAAGGGATGCGAAAGAGGTATCGGATACGAAAATAAGAAGGTTGAAACTACGAAAATTCGGACATACGGAAAGGCTAAAAAATCGCCCACCAAAAGTGGAGATTGCACTAAAGCCCTGAGGGGGAAATATTCCCACTTAGTTGAGTGAAACGGATCAAAAAAAAGGTCTAAACGGGCGGAGATGGAGGTACAGAAGAAACACGATGAGAAGCAGGACAAACCTAGAAAAATTCTTTGGAAAATTGTAGAAAAAGTGCGGAGTGTCGGGTTTGGGGCAAAAAATTGCGTCCTCGAGGTCCGAGGTCTGAGTTTTTGGGCCGATAATTGTGACCTGCGAGATCGGGTCTCTCGGCGCGTGATTTTAAGAAAAAAGTGTCGTCTCGAGCTGCCGGCCCGATGTCCAGTCACCTGGCAATGAGGGCCGAAGCACACGGAAGTTAAAAATTTGAATGTTTAAGGGTTGTAGAGGTGAAAAGCACCATAAAAAATAGGAAAAATAGGGAAACGAAGAGAAACCTAAATTCTGAAATAGTATTTGGATATGCGAGGAATATATAAAACGACGGCGATCGCAAAAGAAAACCCATATTAGGTACTTCAATTGTTAGTATGAATCTTTCGTCATAAAAGACCACTTTAGGCTACGCATAAAAAATAGCCACACAACATCAAGTACGTGCCAATATCTTTAAGTACGCGTTAGTTGATCCAAATATTGTTGCATAAATCCGGATCTAAGCATAAAAGACATTAAGTAGTAAAAATGAAATATGGCTCCATGCATCCAATAGACAAGACAAGAACGATGTATTTGAAAGAATTTTTTTTTAAATTATATTAAAAGGGGGCACACGAGAGGAAAACAAGAAAATTATTCTGTCGTTCTCCTCAATGGGATGGGTTCTTGACGAGTCCTTAGCCTTTGAATCTAAAATTTCTCTCTCTTATTGGTGTAGAAAACCCGGACAAACATAGAGGCGAAGGGGAGCTCACAAGGAAAAAAAATGGAAAATGTGACCAAGTATAGATCCAGAGTGATCTAATGCAATGGAAGGTGACTAATGAATGGGAAAAACCCTTCTATTTATAACAAAATATTAGGGCGATCTAGAACTTGGTGCATAAATAAAATATTATTAATCAAATTCTAGAACCACCCTTTAGGAATAATTTATTATATTTGTTGGAGAGGAAATGGATTTTTGACTTGGGTCAATTCCTTTATTTATAAATAATAAATAAATAAATGATTTATTTACTATTTTAAAGAGAATGGTGGGAATATAATTAAATAAATAATGATTTATTTTAATTATTTATAAATAGTTTAGTCAAATTTAACTAGGAATGGAATTTAAATAACTTCTTCTAGGAAATAATCGAATAAATAAGGATTGTTGAAATTGGATTTCCTTGTTTTGGGTTAATACGACCAAGAAATACAAATAAATATAGATTTGTTTATTATTTCCTTTTAGGTTTTCTGTTTAGACCATAAACAACTTAATAAAGGTGTTTTACTAAGTTGTTCACATAGTGAAAAGCAATTTTACTTAGGGTAAAATTGGTCTTACATGGTGTACTTGGTTCATCTAATGATAATAGATTATATGACCAAAAAATGGTGTAATACAGGCCATGGGACACGTATTCCAAGCCGAATGGTGGGAAAAACATCCGCAGGGGTGTTCATTGGTTTATTATGGCTATGGAAATCGGGAAAAAGGAAATGGAAAATTATTTGGAGGAAAATTGGCATTAATTGGCATTTATTTATGAAAATAATAGAAATTAGGAGAAAAAGAAGGTGAAAGGTCACATGTTGCATGTGAGGAGGAAATGAAGGAAAATAATGGAAATCAAGAAATTAGAGGCCTCATTAATAAAAAGGCTTCTAAGGACTAGTTGGAAATATTTGTTCTCATGCTTTTGATCGGGCCTCCGCTTTGGAGCCCTCATTCTATTCACTCTCTCATACTTTGAAACTTAGAGTTTTCTTTGGAGCACCCTTGAGGACTCGTGGCATACTTGGAATTTTTGGAGCAAGAAGGAAAATGATTGAAATGAATTTATTAGTTTTTTCTACGCTAGTAAGTGTCTTTTCAATTTAAAAACATGTGCATAATCAAGCTCATTAGTTTGCATGAGGTTTAAGGTGTTCGTCCATGAATTGTAGATGAATTTTAGTGAATTGGCTAAAAAAATCTTGCATAACACCGAATAATAGTGTAAAACCGCAGAAATAAGTCACCACATGAAATTTACACAACAAAGTAAGATGAAGCAACATCTCCTAGGCTACATCCGTTGGTCCACCTCCTAATGGCATGTCCATATTTCATTATGCTCAAAAATTTTTCTATTACATGTAGTTACACCGCTCTTAATTTATGCACCAATGGCTCCTGCATCGCCTAATTAGTCAAAAATGACTCTTCATTCACTTAGAATGGGCGAAAATTGGGCCTCCTACACTTTTTTCCTGCCTACCTAAAGAAAGCTCCACTAAAACTAGAGAACTCCACTCGATCGAGTTAAATTAGTAATAGCCGCCAAAATTGGTGCACCCCAACAACCTAACCGTTGTTTTAAACCACATCATAAATTCTTGCGGTTGGGGTAGCCACATGCACACTCCAAACCCAGCAGATAACCGGTAGAATCGTTGGTGTGAACCTCACAGACAGACCGAATGGTTTTTTCGACCGCGGTCGATTGTAGAGCAATTTTTTTCACAGCCAATTTTGTTGATGGTTTATTGTATGCCATGCGACAAAACTCAGGAATATTGGCTATTAAATTTAATGACGGTTCCCAACCCCCGAATATGAATGCAACAAACAATAAATTTAACCCCGCGACCCATATGGTTAAGTCACAACATGTAGCTCGGTGGTAAACCATGTGCGTGCCCTCGAAGGGAGGTCTCAAGGTTGATTCTCATGACCCAAAAAAATTTATCACGCCATTTTAGGAATATTTGTTTCGAGGCTAGCTACGTGGCACCCTCTAATTGTCTCTCCTAAACATGTACAACGAATAAATAATGACACTTGTCATCCATTTATTGAATCGATGGAAAGGAATATTCATTGGAATATTATTTTTTGCTAATCGTACATCCACCTTCATTTCAACAGCATCCCAAATTAAACCGTTGAAAAATTTACTTGCTTACATTTCAATCATAATGTGATATCTTCCTGTCGACACTACGTTTCGAACCGTTCATGGTGCCAAAATCAAGACAAGATCTACGCAACCATACTAGTTTAAACCAATCCCGTAACTTTGAATTTTGAAAAAAATTATGAACTCCTAATCATTCCTCCCCACCGGGAAGCTTTTGGACCCCAAAATACTTTATTACCCGTTCGCAGAGATGAGGTACAACTCACCTTTTTCTTAACCTCCATCCATTTTTTCCCCGTTTGGTTTAGTGCCTTTGAGCCCAACTCGAAGGTAGTCAACAATTTCCTCTTTGATGTTTCCACCGTCAAGAATTGTATCTTCGAGCTCATCCAGAAATTGCGGCGAGAAATATTCGACGAAGGTAGCTGAAAATCACTTCGATCATCAATCAAAGTTGGCTCATACACGCATATTTTTTCAACATTAACAACAAAATATTTGCATATAAGAAGGCAAGTCAAGTTGGAATGCATTATTACCAACTTGTTTTATGATCTTGAATGGACCATAGAAAATGGGTATGAGCATTTTACCATCCCCTTACATCCTTTCTTTGGTAATTTGCAACCATACCTCATCTCCCTCTTGAAAATTGTGATCAACCCGTGCTTGTCATGCATATCTTTTGTATTTTCTTTGAATTTTCAAGTCGTTCTTGAACTTGTTGATGTATAATTCGAATTTTCTCATTGAACTTTCGAGTATTATCAATGTCACTATGGCCATCAATTTCAACATCCTTCCCAAAGATGAAGTCTAATGGTGATTTTGGGAAAATACCCAAAGCATACTTCAAAAGGTGAGGCTTTTGTTGAAGAGTGCTTGGCCTGTATTGTAAGCGTGTTGGTAATGCGCTGTTCATCCCACAACTTAGATGTTTTACAATATCCTCTCAATAGATGCACAACCGTTATGTTCACCACCTCGCTTGTCCATCTCTGCTTGTGGATGAAAAGAGGAAATTCTTTTTCAACTTTGAAAGTCCATCATTCTCCATAGATTTGACCAAAAAATCCCAATGAACTTGGAATCCCCGTCACTAACAATAGAAGCTGGAAATCCAAAATGAACCTAAACATTTTGAAATAAATTTCACGCTTTTTTCATAGCAAGTAATGGTTTTCTTTACATGACATAAATATACACATTTTACCGAATCTATCCACAACTACATAAATATAATCATGCTTCTTTTCTTAACATACGTAGACCTACAAAAAAATCTGGGAAAAACTCTCCCATGGCCTTCGATGGTACGTAGTGGCGTGTACAATCCAAGCTTCCTATTACTAGGCTTACTTGTTGCACACATAGAACAACCTCTTATAAAATGTGACACACTATCTACTATGCGAGGAAAAATAACAATACCTATGTAGATGTGCCATTGTTTTTCTTACCTAAAGTGTCCTGTCAATAAGATAAGAATGAGCTTCTCTCATGACACTTAGCCTCTCTTTCTTGTGGAATACATAGCTTTCCCAAATGAAACAACAAATTGTTATGCATGTGATAATATTTTTTTTCTTCAACTTGATTCCCTTCACTCAAACTAGCATACACATTCGAAATCACTCCATGTGCATATCGTTTCTATGTAACTCATGTACAACATAATAATTTTTTAGTAAAGTAGATTCACTAAATATTGGTCTCAAAAAGCATATCTACAACTTTATATACCTTTCTTGTACCTTATAACCAAGTGAAACCGTTGAAGAAATCCCATCCACCTAAAATGTCTTGATTGCCGCAATTTTGTTTGTGACTCGCAAGTACCGTAATGGTTGGTGATCGATATGTGTACAATAGTTTCTTTTTTACCAATCAAGTAGTGTTTCCACTTTCGACACTTTGTAACAACACATATAGTTCTTTTTCATATGTAGGATAATTATTCACAACACCATTAAAGGCTTCAATGAAAAGTGATAGGCTTCATGCCGCAACAAAGCACTACGCCCATGGCATAATCACTAGCATCGTTTTCTTGTATCTCCAATGGTTGTCTCAAATTTGGTAATGCAAGAAATGGAGCTGAAATGATCTGTATTTTAAAGATTTGAAATCTACTATTGTTTGCCTCCCCATTGGAAGAATTTCTTCACACTTGTCATCGCATGCATAGGAGTTGTGATGGAAGAAAAGAAATAAATTTCCTCCAATATTGCGCTACACCTAAAAAAAACTTCTTACCTCGTAATCAGATGGGGTAGGCCAATTCACAATGGTTTCAATTTTTAGAAGGATCAATCCTCAATTGTCCTCCTACAATGTCCCAAATAGACAAAAGAAGTCTTTCCAAACTCACACCTTGAAATCTTACGAAACAATTCTATCTTTTCTTCAAAATATCAAGCACTCTATTCACATGCAATACATGATATTCTCTTGTTTTTCTAAAATAAAAATTTCATCTAAGTAGACAATAACATTTTCATCAAGAAATGGTCATAAAACACTATCCATAACACACATGAAAGTCATTGGTGCATTACACAAACCAAAAGGCATAACTAGCCACTCAAAGAGTCCTTGTTTGGTTTTGAAATGTAGTTTTCCATATATCACTTTCGAAATTCTTACTTGATGATACCCACTTCGTAAATCTAACTTAGTGAAAAACTTTTTCTTCTTTCAAATTTCGGACAAGCAAATCATTTGTTGAACCTTAGAATTACCCTATCTTTGACAATTTTTCTCACCTCTTTCCTCACTTTCTCATAAGATCACATACCCCAATCAATGATAAATGATAGGTTTTTTTCTTAAGGGTGCATTAAATGATTTCCATATTATATTTGTGTTCTTTCTATTTGAATATATTTGAAATTTAGCTACAAAACATAGCTCATTCTACAAAATTTCCAACAAGGATTCGTAGCTATTCTCACATGGCAGGTTCCGTGTGAAATGAAGAATTAAATACATGGGAATTTCTAGAATCATCTCCACATGGATTCTATCCTATTCACTTAGTCCGTATCGACGTAAAAGGCCCGAGATCATGGTAAAAGGTGTGGACAAGTACGTTATCTCTAAATCAGAAGACTTCGATTTTTCTCTATCATAGAAAATCAGAGCTAGCAATCCTACCGCAAGCTCCACTCCGACCTAGCCACCTATAGCAAGTTTATCTCACAAAATGGGCTATGTTATTTTCCTTTAAATATCTATTGTAAAAAGACCGAGAAGAGAGTTCGTAAATTAAGTGTTAAGTTTAAGGTTTTTGCTGATACTCGTATTTAGACTTCATTTTATCATAATACAAAGTTCTGGTTGCCAATGATTGTTTAAGTGCATTCATAACTAGCTAGCAAATACTATTTGAATCGCCAAAGGGCCCTTGCACTAGAGGAAGTTTGTCATTTGTTGTTTTGGTATAATTTCCATTTCTTTCTTTTTTTAAGCAAATTTATATTTATTAATGTTTCATTCCGCTTTTTATCGATAGGCATAACATTAAATCACAATTGTGCATCCTTGTTCTTCTAAGATATTTCGTGAAGATAGATAACTCTAATTAATTAAGATTGAAGTAATAAGAATACTACTTGCATAGTTTCCTTACTATTTTTTCATGCATTTTTCTTAATTTAATTGTCAATTAACTCGTGCTTATCAGATGTTTTCAAAATCCATTTCAATATGATGATCCTAAACTAAAATGGTTAAATGTCTAATTCCTACAAAGGGTTGAATTTAGTCTCAGCATTACTGTTATTCGTTTGTACTTAGAGACTAAGGCATAATTGACTTCTCACATAGCATCTCAAGAGGGTAATACTGCTATCAATGTTGCGTAAAATTCAAATATGCATTAGTTGTTTAAAGTGGGTTTTACATGCTTTCATTTGCTTTCAGATCCTTCACTGAATCGCATCACTAATATTCCTAAAATTCATTCCAAAGAGATTGATTTAATCAAGTTTCAAGATTGAATGGTTGAATGTTTAATGAGGAAATTACCGAGTTACCTTTGCATATCTTACTTGTTTTCGTATCATTAGCTATAATTGGTTACTTAACATTATCTCAAGAAGATAACACTTCATAATTGAATATTGGAGAATTCAAATATACATTAGACATTTTCCTTTGTATCCTTTGATTACTATTATAGGACATTAGAAGTTAAAGTATTTAAATTTACTTAACATCATCTCAATAAGGTCATAATTAAGTAATTTAATGTTGGAGGAACCAAGTACATTAGTTGTTTTCATTTTCTACTTTTACGAAGGCAAGTACTGCAGCTTCAATATTAGTTTTTAGAATTAAATCCATGGAATAGTACTAATGATAAGATAAGATGATACCATTTTCCAAATTAGGTCCTAACTAGCCAACATTTTTTGGTTTAATTTTATGAAAATTAGATTAACCTAGGAACACTTCCCTTTCTTCCTTCTTAAAATTCATTAGATTCATTTAAATCTTTTCATAGTTTTAATTAAAAATTATTAGACATCAAAGAACAAAACTCCCCCCAAAAACAACGAAATAAGAAATAAATTAACTAAGAACATACAGTACCACTTCATCGCCTTTTACAAACTCGGTTGATAATTAATGCAAGAAATTTAAGACATTAAATTGACTAAACATTTTTGCGCCATTGTTGGGGAAGTGTAATTTGCAACCTCATTTCTTACATCTAAAAAAAATGATATGCGTAGAAAAAAGAGACTTAGGCGTATTCATAAACTTGTATGTGGGTTTAACCTCACAACACTACTCACTCATCAAGATTGTTGGACACCTAATCCTCTGGGTAGGTGTGGAAGGCTTAACAAATAAAGGAGTCCAAGTGACCTTGGAAGATGAATCCAAGAGTCACATTAATGCAATATAAATGTATATCTATGAGTAATATAAATGCAACGAATGCCTATCTTTCCTATTTGTGTGATGAGTTTCTTCACCCACCATGTGTGTTTAACATGGTATCAAGCGGGTGATCACCGGCCTCGCTCCCAATTTGAGTCACTTGTTATTTTGTGGCCATTATAGATCTACGTGAATTATTCCCTCTAAATCTTCTCGCATAGTTTCGTTCCAACGTATCTCCGTCTCGTGTCAAGAATGGGATTTTTAACGTCCTAAGGAGAGATTTATGAACATTTCATATTTTCTTATAAACGTCTAGTGAGAGATTTTTGACAAGGTAAGGGTGTTTCCTCTCTACAAGAAGCCTATAACCAGGATCATCCTCAAACTTTTTCGACTCCTAAGATGTTGAAAATTCAGCAAGATGATGGAGCTTAGTGAAATGAAGTCGCCTTCATTAAGTGGGCCCGCAGCAAATTCCGGCGCAAAATCTATTTTTTTAGACTATGTCTACTTTTTAGACATATGGAGCATGGTCCGGGGATTGCAAGATGTTATTCTTGGAGTATTTGTCATGTTGGTAAAAATATATGACTCTATTTTTTAATCGTTGTGTCAAAAGTCTATTTTTAGACTCGCCTCTCCTTAAAATAGGGAAGCCAAATATTATTTACCCTTAATAATATTTGGACTATAAACTTCAATTTACTCTCTTGAGCACCCCGCCCGAGCCTTGGAAGTGGCTCATGCATCTGACAAGAGGAATTATGCTATTCCTAGGTTTGGTGAGCTCATGCATGGTTGATTAGCTAGGACTTCAAGTGTTAAGTTTGGTGGAGTTAATGAGACAAATATAGTGGAGTCATGGTTCGGTTTAATTTAGTTTAACCGGTTGACATTAGTTTAACTAGCTAATCAACTAGTTATAGAGGGAGTGAATTAAATATTATTTAATTCATTAATTAGTAACTCATTATTCAACTCAAGAACACATCAAGCTCACTACAAAGGCATGGACAAGCTCTAGTATACCTGAAAGAGGTAGATGAAAGGGTGGAGTTAGCTATCGTTGGCGACATCATTGCATGATTTACACCACACTTGGAGGAATTTCCCATGATGATTGAAGCCACAAGCCAAGGAGATTCGAACCTTGGATCTCTATATAGACAGCCATGATTTCGCAATAGAGGCAAGGCAATTAGTGGTGAGTTTTTGAACCAGAATCCGTTCAAAAACTGCTTAGTTTGTGTGTAACTTTATGAGAAAGTACCGAGTACTTCGTGAGGAGTATTGTACTAAGTTTGTTACATGTTTTCTCCATTATAATATACACAATAGATGTGGGGTTTTCAAATATAATATTTCCCCATACATACCGTGTTAATGTGTATGATGAACTCGATGCTATCGCTTGTTTTTATTTTCCTGCATGCTCGATGATCCGAGTGGAAGAGATTATGTGTTGCATATAAATTCGAATTGTATGTGATCGTATAGTCCTTGCGGATAATTAATCATTATTCAAAATAAAATTTCTACATGGTATCGTAGCTATTGAAGCGTAGATTGATCACCGCGTGATTACAAACTTATTTCGGTAGACAGAGTCCGTATGCGTTGTGTAGCCTTCCGGGATCCATCCTTTCTTTCGAAAGGTGATATATCCGAGAAACGCCCCATGGGGCCAATATTTCGTGTTTGGTAGAAATAATTTGTTCTCATAAACATCTAGAGCGTGTTGAGCTTTGAGGTGGAATTGACTTGTTAGCTTTGTTTACTTGGTGCCGTTGTTGAAAATGTCTTTCAACGATTTGCGACTCGAATATGCTCTTGAAGGCGCTCAAATTATGTCGTACAAGGATCGTATGGAGGTAGTATTAGAAGATAATGGATCGAAGGAGTTCGTGGATGCAGATGTCCAAAGGCCCACCGATCCGCCGAAGTCGAAGCATGGCAAAAGAAGATGGCGAAATGTCGAAGGATCCCGTTGGAGTGGCGTCAAGGATCATATTGCATCTGCACTTCGCATGGAAAGGCTTCTCCATTTATAATGTGGAAAGTTTTCGACGGATCTATTCCAGAGTAAGAGCAACCAAAGGAAGCCGGCGCTCAAAGATAAGCTCGTGGAACATCAAGATGGAGAAGGGCTACGTACTACCACTAAATACCTCACGAAGTTCACTCAATGCGTAGATGAGCTGGGAAGTGTGGGGGTGGACTGTCGAAGACGAGGACATGGTCGACCGGCTCTCCTTGGTCTTCCGAAGGCTTTGGTACTCATATCAAGATAGTGTTAATGGTCGGGGAGAAGCCGGCCGGATGGGAGCGCCTTTCTGGGGCGGATCTCATGTAGGAGGAGATAAGGAGGACTACTTCGTGATGGATCTTCATCAAAGGGAGCCGATGAAGAAAAATTGCGCTTTGGTTGCCAAAGCAAAGAAGGGGAAGGGCAGGAAAACTTCTCATTCCTAAGTAAAGGGCAAGAAGTAGGATATGGCGAAAGTGAAGTGTTTTCATCAGCATGACCGCGACATTATGCTACCAATTGTCCAAAGAAGAATAAAAACAAGCAAGCAAGAAGATGGCAGATGGAGAAGCTTTGGCTTCACAGCTTTGAGCTTGACTTTTCACCGATCGCATGCTTGCTTTCAAGTGTGATGGGATCGTATGGTTCTTGACGTCGATGCGTCATTTCATATGACGGAGAGATTCGGATTTGTTTACAACTGGAGGACAAAGATTTGTGTGCACATCGAGATGGGCGATGATGGTAGATACAAAGGCGATCGGCATCGGCACCATCCTTTCGAGGGAGTCCGGTAAACCCTTTGTACCGAAGGATGTCATGCATGTACCCGGATCGAAGAAGAACTTGATCTCTCGTGGCGATGTTGGAGGATAAGGGGAAGATGTGGCCTCGCTGAAGAAAGCCTACAAGAAGACCACCGGAGAGACCCGGAAGATAGGGGTTCGAATCCAAGAACCTTTATCACTTGTAGGTAGATGGTCGCGGCGAAATAATGGCATGCAAGGTGGGAGAAGTGGTGAGCCGTAGATGATGAGGGTGAACTCGTGGGTACGTGAGATTGGGCCACCTTCACCATGGAGCTTTTAATATCCTCGTTACATTTCTCTATTGGGCTTCCTAAGGGCACTCTTGCGCAATGATCAAAGGCAAGGTACACTTAGGGAAGTATGTGAAAGCCACCTTTCACGAGAAGGATAGTCACGCCACGATGAACTCGAGAGAGTTCCATACGTACGTGTGTGGTCCCTTTTCTCGCTGTCGGGCTGCACAGCACAAGTATTATGTGATCTTTGTTTCGATGATTTTCTCATGATGGATCTTCTTCATGCAAAGAACAGCCAGGCATTCGGCGAAGTTCGTGAGTTTAAAGCACCAACGAGAAGAGTCGGGGGAAGAAGGTGATTGCTCTAAGGAGTGATAATAAAGCAGAATTCATCTCATGACTCAAGGAGCTCTCAGCAGCCGTGCAACGTATTCGGAGAGAGCTCATCGCACACCATAACCCACAAGCAGAATCCATGGCCGAGCTTAAGAACAAAACGATCGTGGGTGTTGCACGGCGATGTTGCATGATCGTGTCTACCCCTTCACTTGTGGCTGAGGCATGCAATACGTGTACAGCAGGTTAACCGTTGTCCTCACAAGGTTCTTGGCATGAGTACACCTGAGGAGGCTTATTCTGCAAGAGGCCTAATATTTCCCATTTGCGGATTTTTTGCTCTCCCGGGTCACATGCATGTGACGAAGGATGCGAGAAGGAAGTCGATCCGACCGTAGATGTTGGAATATTTGTGGGGCAACTGATACACCTCACAACTATCTAGTATTTTTTCGTACAACACAAGATCGTTGTGCGACGGATATAATATTTCCAGGAGGAGAAAGCCATGTAGTGTTCGGCTTGAGAGGAGCTACACTCGCATGCAAAGATGAGGAGTTGTTAGCTCCCAAGGAGGAGCTTCGGATGTG
This sequence comes from Pinus albicaulis, assembly GCA_034641835.2. Classification (NCBI taxonomy): domain Eukaryota; kingdom Viridiplantae; phylum Streptophyta; class Pinopsida; order Pinales; family Pinaceae; genus Pinus; species Pinus albicaulis. The sequence goes on along the minus strand of JAXQQM020085189.1, from coordinate 51,073 downwards.
GACTAGCCACAAGAGGAATTTCGTGGAGGTGGAAGAAACCACCCATGTAGCGCCAACCATCGAGGGCGCATGCACACTAAGGTGGCCGAGCGACCGGCTTGGGAGCCAGAGACAGGGACTACCCACAAGACAACACAAGATGAGGCGCCACCGGATCGCACACCGGATACATGCTCCCGGGAGTCAATGTGTTGTGACGGAGCTATCCTCTTTGAGGAAGCTATGGAGGAACCCGCATGGGGCCGATGCCATGATCGAAGAATATATCCGATCGTCGTGAACAATGCATGGGAGATTGTCCCAAGACCTATGGGGAAATCCGCGTGGTTCGCGATGGATCTACAAAGTGAAGCAGGGTCGACGGGAGTGTGGAGAAGTACAAGGCGACATTTTCGCCCGTGGCTTTCGCCGCATCGAGGGGACTACTATGAGAGATTCTTTCACCGCCGTGCTGGTCTGTCGACGATCCTGCTCTTCAGCCGCGTATGGGTGGCACATTCATCGATGGATGTGGACATCGCGTTCCTCAATGGAGTTATCGAGGAGGAGGTGTACATAGAGCAGCTCCACAAGGCCTCGAGATCTTCAAGAAGTGAGTCATATGTGTGCCGACTCAAGAGAGCACCGTACCTGCTGAAGCAAGCACCTCGTGCTTGGTACACCCTGATGTATTACCTACTTCACCAAAGTCTGGATTCTCCAAGAGCAGGTGGATCCTAACCCCGTACGTTAGATTTTGGTGGAGGGGAAGCTATCGACTACTCGTACCGTATGTAGATGATCTGATTTTGACCGGCGATGAGCAGCTTGATACTTTCATGCAAGGAGGATTCGCACGAGAGTTTGAGATGAAGGACTCGGGCATCCTTCATATTATTTCCTCGGGATTGGAGATTTGGCAACATACGGAGGACCTGCTTGCTTTCGGTGGCAAGTATGCCCGGGAGATTCTGGAGAGGTTCAACATGCAAGGCCTAAGCTTGCGAACACTCCTCTTCCCCGGTGGTTGGAGGAAGGAGCATGCTACTTCCCGACGGGAGGTAGTGGATGCCACCTGCCTATCGACGCTGGTGGGGTCGCTTATGTATCTAGTCAATACACGACCCGATATATGCTATGCCGTTAACCGCCTTTCACAAGCTATGGTTAAGCCTACCAAGCTATTTTGGAAGGTGTGCAAGCATGTATTGCGCTATATTAGAGGCATGATTTTGATATATGGTCTATGGTACAGACAGAGGATGGAGCCGAAGTCAAGCCATCGATGCGTACGTCAGCAAGGAGCCCAACTGACGAAGAGCACTTCGGAGGAGTTTTCAGCATTGGGTCGACAAGCAGCCTTTCCCCGGCATAAAGGGCAGCGCAGACCGTGGCACCCGCCCGCAGAGGTTTGTGCACATGGCAGCTAGTCACGCATGCGAGGCTAGATTGACAGGAAGATCCCCAGATTGTCTACAGCCGCATTTGGAGCCTACGTTGATTTACAAAGGATAAACTTCGCAGTTGCACAAACGCTAATCCAAAGATGCGTGATAGGTCCAAACACATCGACATCGTGTACCATCATATCGTAGATTGTGTTCAATGAGAATCATGATGCTTTCCATATGTTCCTACCTGAGATCGTGGATGCCGACATCCCGATGCTGCGCTCACCAGGAGCAAGTTTGAATTCCACAGACAAGGTGATAGGGGTTGCGTATAATCCATATCTTGCTAAGAGGGAGGTTGAAATGCAACAAGATGATGGAGCTTAGTGAAATGAATTCGCCTTCACTAAGTGGGTCCGCAGCAAATTCTCGCGAAAATCTATTTTTAGACCATGTCTATTTTTAGACATATGGAGCATGGTCCGGGATTGCGTATGTTATTCTTGGAGTATTGGTCATGTTGGTAAAAATATATGGGACTCTATTTTTTGGACCCATAAAGTCGAAGTCTATTTTTAGATCATTTCTCCTTAAAATAGGGAAGTCAAATATTATTTACCCTTAATAATATTTGGACTATAAACTTCGCCAGCTCTTCGAGCACTTCGCCTTTGAGCCTTAGAAGTGGCTCATGTATCCTACGAGGAATTACGCTATTCCTAGGGTTTGGTGAGGCTCATGCATGGCTGACTTCAGTTAGACCTCAAAGGCGTGCTTTCCAGTGGAGTTAATGAGACAGCCTAGTGGAGAGTTGTGTCTTGGCTTAATTTAGCGTTGAACTCGGTTGAGATTACTTAACTAGCTAATCAACTAGTTATAGAGTGGAGGAATTACTATTTAATTCATTAATTAGTAACTCATTATTCAACTCAAGAACACATCAGCTCACTAGCGTACATGGACAGCTTAGTGGAGACCAAGAAAGAGGTAGATGAAAGGGTGGAGTTAGCTATCGCGTTTACATCAATTGTGCATGAGATTCGCACCACACTTGGAGTGAATTGCCCATGATGATTGCGCTCGTCAAGCCAAGGAGATTCGAACCTTGGATATCTATATAGATGTGCCATGATTGCGCAATAGAGGCAAGGCACAGTGGTGAGTTTTGAACCAAGAATCCGTTCAAAACCAAGCTAGTTTTGTGTGTAACTTTATGAGAAAGTACTAAGTACTCTAGAGTATTGTACCGAGTTTGTTACATGTTTTCCATTATAATACACACAGCTACGTGGTTTTCGCCTATAATATTTCCCCATACATACTGTTAATGTGTATGATGAATTGATGTGTTATCGCTTGTTTTATTTTCCGCATGTTCGATGATCCGAGTGGAAGAGATTATGTGTTGCATAAATTCGAATCGTATGTGATCGTGATAGTCTCGATGGATAATTAATCATTATTCATCAAATTTCTACACCCGCATACCGTCGACTACCATCCCACACCTCGACAGCCTCTCTTTTTTCACTCCTGCTTACGCTTAGGCCACACCCCGTAGGCCCCTCTCGCCCCTCCCTACTCTCGCATTCCTCCATGCTACGTCGGCCTAAACCTCGCCACCGGCCCCCGCCCCCTCACCCATCTCATGGCCTCCCTCCCATCGCGCCTCCCACTCACCTCCTCAAACGCCGGAGACTCTCGGCCCTCCCCTCCTTGCTCACAAAGGTACCGCTCCATGCCCCCTCACACGATAATTCCTCGACCCCCTCTCCCCCGCTCCCTCCAATTTTCTACTCGTCGCACTCCTCCCCTCCCCCTCACACCCCCACACACCTATCCTCACACACTCCTCCGCTCGCTCCTCCATCACCTCACCATGATCACTCCTCTCGCTCACCTCCCCATGTTGCCCCCTACTTCGACCTCACTCCTACTCCATCCTCCCGTACTCTATGCTCACTCTACTCCATCCTCCACCCTCCTACCCCCGTGCCCCTACCAACTTCTCCCCACCCGCTCACTACACTCCCCATCCCCGCCACCCCCACCTACTCCGCTCACCGCTCACTCCCCATCCGCTCATGACCCCTACCCCCTCACTCCTCACAAACAATCTCCCCCATCCCCCTTGCTCACCCTCTTCTCCTCTTATGTCGCTCAACCCTCCCTCCCCTCCCACGCAAATTCTCTAAATTCCCTTTTTCGACCTCTTATTTTTTTATTTTTTTTACGCTCGATTCCCCTCCCCAATAATCACCTTCCCGCTAATACCTTTCCCACTTCCTCCCTCCCCCAAACAAATACCTCCCCCAAATAAACCCTCCTCGATAACACCTCTAATCCCAATTTTTTTTCTAGATTTTTTATTTGTAGAATTGAAATCCGAATTGAGTTTTGTGAAATTAAATTTATGAAAAAAAAAGTCGTGGGAAATGAAGCATCATGTAGAAGTGTCATGGACCGTGCTAGTGAAGTAGATGAGTTTCCACACATTGGGATCCGAAAACTGGTAGCTTGTTATTTATTTTCCTCGTTCTAGTGGTGATTCATAATATGCAACCATTTTATTTAGTGATCAAATATGCATGCTTTGAAAAATCAATGTGTGAAGTGAATTCAAAGAACTTTGGACACCATTGGTCCATGTTTCCAATTCTTCCCGTTCATTAAATAAGGGATACAAAACATTTGGTTGTATGAAGCAAAGAGTATTTCTTATTGAAGGTTCATTCTATACAAAATATAGTCGTTGGAGTAAAATAGTTTTTGAAGAGTAGAGAAATCACTAGTATTTTTGCCTTAAATGGCTATTGCAATGCTGGTTTTTTGCCGCACATTTACCAAAATATTTTGGTGCTGACATTGTATTGTACTCACATTGTGAGTGGGTATTGATTCTTAGTTCATAGTTGTAGCCAAAGACACAACAAGCTCAAGTGAGCCCTCGGCTGGGCGTCCGTCATTCCGCATTCAAAGTTGTAACAGAGACACGGATTCCCATGAGCATGCCTTTAGTTTACTGGACAAATTTTAAACCATCTATGAGGTTGATATTCTTTCCTCTTTCGAACACTTCCTTCAGCAGAAGACTTCAGCTTCTTGCCGCTTGGAATAATTCTCATGAACTCGCAATGTTGCCAGGTTCCAAATGTTGGTTGTCATCCTTAAACCACCTCTTTATGCCAACATTTTAGAGATTTGATTCAACCTAAGTGTTTCCATGCATACTTTGCATATTTCTATTACAACTCTCTTCTTGACTCACACATACCCCTTTGGATTAAGGGGAGGAATGTTCGACACCTAATACTCTATGACATGTGGTGTGGAAGGTGAATAACAATAAAGGAGTCCAAGTGACCTCGAAGATGAATCCAAGAGTCACATTAATGTAATATAAATGTACATCTATGAGTAATATAAATGTAATGAATGCCTATCTTTCCTATTTGTGTGTTTAGTTTTCCACCCACCATGTGTGTGTTTAACAAAGACTAAGAAGTGATACACCTCCATCTCAAACTCATATTCCAGTATTTCACTATCCATAGACTTCCCGAAGTTCCCAAGGTCAAAAATCCAATTAGAGGATCCCCTACTTCATCTACCGAGGCGCTCTTAAGAAGAATATCCTAGTTCTCCAATGTATTATAACCTTTTCACCTCTATAAGAGAACACATTTTAGTCAAGAGTTAGAAATTCCTAGTGGAGAGGAAGAAGAAGAACCTTTCTTCAACATACTATCGATAGAATAACCAGAGGAAGATCAGCTTAACCTTACAAGTCGACTCTTATATCGCCCTCCGAAGAATCTATAATGCAAGGGTGTGAAGAGGAGAAGAAGGGGAAGGAGAAGGAGAAATTATAAATGGAGAAATTGTAATATTTGGAGGAGGTGATAGAGGTAGAGGTAGAGGAGGAGACGAGGAAGAGGTAGAGGAAAGGTATAAGGAGGTAGAAGAAATAGGGTAATTGAGAGTTCTTTTGGATTCCCTATTGTCGATGAAGATACAAATGCCACCATGAAAAATATCTCACCTTCTATCCTCCCAAACTTTCATGGATTGAAAAGTGAAGACCCCTAAACCCCTTTTTTGTTTGAATTTGAATTCTTGTGCGTAACTTATGATTATTTAAAATACTCTCAAAAACTCAAATTTTTTTTCTTTCTATATTGAAAGGGGCGGTACTCTAAAATGGTTCATGAGTCTAATCACTCGATCTATTAGAACATGGAATGATATGAAGAGAGAAATTTTAGAAATGTATTTGGATTATTTCATACATATTAATCACAAGGATGAAGTGTTTAAAATGATGCAAAGAGAGGATGAAAATTTGGAGGATTTAATCAAAGATTCAACTATAACATAAAAAAGAGCAAAAAATGGATAACTAGACCAAGACACTTTAAAAGCTCTTTTGTTGAAATCCATTAGAGATGAGTGGATAGACATAATTAATATGATGGGAAGGGGGTGATATCTCAACCCCAGCCATTCGAAATTTGGGAATTATGTATTCATCTCTCAAGAGGAAAAATCAAAAACCGGGAAAGGTTCGAGAGATCCTCGTTTCGTTGTGGTAAATAACCGTTAAATCGGAATAATGAGTAGGGAAGAAATTGGAAATATGCTTCGATGAATTTAAAATAGAAATTTTTAGAGTCTAGTGAACAAATAGACCTTAAGTTACAAAACAAGAAGAAAGCGAGATTTATGCTTTAGCTATTGTAATATCCCAAAATCGGGACCGTTAGCAAGGCATGTCCGAAAACGCATTTTTCGTGAATGGATGCTACAAACTCTTGAAATTAGCCCTTGGATTCCTTAGATCCGAGTATCTAAGACCTAAATCCAAGAGGATATCAGAAAAAATCTCTCTTTAGGTGGGTTAAACATATCTCCCACACCTAGGAAGGTTCGAAAAAATGCCCAAAGAAGGGACTACAATAATACAAAAGAACACCGCCTGTAAAATAATGCGCTTTTCGACAGCGTAGTAGTAGGCCAATATGATAGCTTAAAAATAATCGATACAATGATAAATCATATTTACAAGATAGCCCAATCAATGTACATGAGAAAGAAAGAGACTTTTATGGAGAAAAACCCTCTAAAGAGTGTGCCGCAACAATATAATTCACTGTGAAGCTATGACATCGTTATTTTAATGAGTAAATAACAATTTTAGTAGTTAAAAATCAGATCTAGGACAGATTCGTGTGCAAAATATTATATCTATATTGATTCAGACACTAGATTGTCTCTATTTTAATAAAATTTCCCTTGGGGTTTTCGCAAACATGAAGCACAAAGAGTAGATCTAAGATCTACTATAGCAGCATCTTCGAATGATTCGTAAATTCGCGTATGGATCAATGAATAGATCGTATCTGAAACATACATGGATTGTGGGTGGACAACTCCGCATCCATGGATCGTCAGCGGCAAGGAAGACTCCTTTACACCAGATCTCTCCTTCCAAATAGTTGCCAAACACCCTGCAATTCTCTTGCAAAATAACGCAAAGCATGTGGAGATAAATTGCGTTGTAGGCTTGTTGTAGACTTTGGCCTAATGCCAAGTTATAGATCCGAAGCTCCACGTCTAATACACCCCTCGCTAACAAGGAAGGCTTTCCCCACCGAAAAGAGGCACTAGTATGGTCTAGATCTAAATAAACATCTAGCCTCCACTTGTTGTTTCTCACAAGGACAACCAAACCCTCAACAGATCCGAGTTGTAGTTGGAAGAAGAAGTCACAAATTCCCGATAGTGGACCAAGAAATGCAAGAGATTCTTCCAAGAGGCCTCTCAAGGAAAGAGGTGGGATTCCCGATCGTGAACACCGAGTACTAAACAACACCATTCTCGCCAAATGTACTCAAAGAATGAGAAGTGTCTAAACAGATAATCCTTCCAAGACAATATGCTCAACAACCTCTTCTCATGTCGCTTCTCCTTTCATTTATAGGATTAAAGCCCCTTGCAAAACCCTAAATCATCCAAGGTTTAGCTCGTTTCACATTGGAACCCTCTAACCAGATCCGCGTTGTTCATCAAGGTACATCGCATCCGGACAACATTGTAGATTCGGGTCCTATTGGACTCCGCCAATTGTCACAATCCCCTTTCACGCATGAGGGATTTTTATTAAAGCAGCCCAAACATTTAGCCTCGTTCACATGGGCATTGATTTATTTCTCATTGCTTAAGGAGTTTAATTTGTCCTCCTTTACAATTTTTATTCTCAGAATAAGAAAATGAGGAATATCTCCTATTAGCTTGGGCTAATTAGGAATATTATAGTCCTCCCTCCAAAATGTTGCTTTTCCTCAAGCAACTAATAAGGTGAGTGTCAGTAACTCATCTCTCCTCCATTGGTGTCACAAACAAAGGATAAGATTCTCTCATAAGCTAAGTGACCACTAATCCATCCATCCATGACTCATTCCAACAATGTCCCTGCTGAGGTGAAAACAACTCTCCCATAAGGAAACAATGATTCACTCGAAACAACCATGGTTTGCCCAATGCCCTCCCCGGAATACAAAAACATAAAGTACAACATATAGTCATCCCATAGGGAACATGCACGCCTTTCCTCCTTCCTCCATTATCCCCATGAAAAAGTACAATCACATCATCAATATAGGGGATCAAGACAATGTACAAATAAATAGAAATGTGTGTGAAGGAGGTGGATCATAGTCCCACATGTGGAACTACGCAGATCATCCCTACCGCATCAAACCAAGATGTGGTGGTGGTTTTCCCACCACTTACCAAGGCTTCCCAAGTCATCTCACTCGTTGCGTAAAATGTGAGATATATTTGGTGCCTTTGGGAAGCACCCATCATGAAAATAAATCTCCTTCGCACATCAAGGAGTGGAAAAAATTCAAATTCTTAGTGGCCCAACAATTTCCATGACATCTACATGATACATTGCTCCTTTTTAGGATTCATACGTATACAAATGGTAAAAGAACATGTACAAACGTAAAAAAATAAGCTTGCTTTACATGAATGCATTTCTTACCATCAAAGTTAATCATACATATGGAGTTTGCATACACATATCTTAGAAGAAGGGAAGAGATGGCTGAAATGACTTCAAGACAGAGTCCCTTGGCTGCCCCAACTCCACATAATGTCACCCAGTGCGTCGATGTAGTTCCTCTCTCAAGCCTTCTCCAATCAAATCTCCTCATGATTAGAGTGTAGATCTCCACCGATCGCATATGGCCGGAAAAGAACTCTTTGTGTGCTCCTTAGTATATCCGCTGGAGCTTGGAAGCTCTAGACAAGAAGACTCTACCATGATGATGGGGATGACCCCTCTCCGGGACTAAATAGTCTCTCCTTGCAACATGTCATCAAGTATCATACATGTGTGAAGATCTGAATACTCTACAAGCAAATGGAGATTTCCAATACTGCATCTTACACCGCTCAACAATGATGTTGCCGATGATACATCCACTAGAATGTCCGTCATATTGCCGATATTCTCCTTGGCATTCTCCATGCCACCAAGGTGTGTTGGAAGGTTGATCCTCCCATTCTTCTCCTCCCAAGGCCGCGTATACGTATAGAAGAGTGGGTGGTGATGATAAGGGAATAAGATCTCCCTTCTCCTCGAGCTTACCCAAGCCTCCTAGCACTATAGCTCACCTTCTAATGCTCCAATCCTTCCTCTCGGACTCATGAGTGGAGCATCAAGATGTGGGACACATTTCACCTCGCATTCGAACCGGTGGTCTCCCGTAGGTTTTTAAATAAGACAAGAAGCCTCATGGTTCTTTCTCCCATTCTTATCGATGGGATCAACATTCCCTTTTTCTTCCACAATGCAATTTACCTATGATTTTTGTGTGGAAGGCTTCGAAACTCGGGAGACCCCTCTCTTAATGGTGTACAAGTGCCTCCGCTGGAGCATTTTCCCATCCTTCCGATAGTGGATCAGCTAGGTGATCCTCTTGTTCTATCTAATTGTCTTTTAGCAAAGACACATGCCGCTCATGTCCTCCATATGGAAGATCCTAAGAAATCCCCGCAAGGGTGCAAGAATCCCTCTAGTGGAAGCCATTGCTTCATCTCCATCTCCAACCGAAAACATATCTCCTCCCGTTGTCACAAAGGTCGAGGATCTTCCTCTGCTCTTCCTCATCATGGTTGGAGAATACTTCACCATCAAGAGATCCTTTCGATCTCTTAGTGAGGAAGAGTCCCTCATGTCTTCTCTTCGAGAAAAGGGATATTGTTGTAAGGTGTGGCTTTTGAGCTTCGAAAATTGTGCAACAAATCTTCAACCCCCGAACAATGTTTAGGACTAGAGTTGGGTCCATGGAATCTTCCCAAATTATGCAAAGATGCAAATTTATTTTGCTTGATTTTCTCTTCCCAAGAAGTCTCAAAATGTCTCTCATCAAATTCGTCACTATTTTCCAAGTGAATCTCGCATAAGAAGAGATGTTTATCCCCTTTAAGGAAGAGGATTCAAACAACCACCAAGCATAAGCTTTCCTCAAGATGCAAAGCATCGGCTACTCTCAAGGATTCTTCTTTCAATTACGCCTACAAGTATGTGTCAAGATTATTTACCAAAGACTACTGAGTCTTTAGTGATCCATCAAAAGTAGGTAGAGAGAATCTACCCAAAGTGTTGAAGGCACCCTTTTCTCCTACCGCAGGTGTCGGGATCTCGCTTCTTTGGAGCTGACGTAACTCGGGAACCGAGATGCCTCTTGAATCTCTCTCGGGTTGAGATTCATATTTTGGAGATAATCAACAAGAGATTCCTCCTTCGTGTTCCTCCCCTTCCTCCTTCCTTTTCACAAGAAAGTAGGCATGCTACAACGTTGTGGAACAGATTGTGTGGTTGAATGCTCACATACATAATATGAAGTAGTGGGCTTCATGTGCAAACCTTTTCAAAAGATCTTCTTGTCTTTGATTCCTCACTCCCCCGATTTCATTCTTTCACCATGCATAGTTTGGAATAGATTTTTAGAAAACTATTTCCCCAATCAATCTTCCGTGAAGGAAGGGTTCGGACCCTTCACTTCGTGTCTTAGATGTAACCACATTCCTTCATCATTATTTTCCTCCCATGAAAATACATATTGGCTCTTCAAAATAAAATCACAAAGTTATGCCAAGAAAGAGGCTTCGATGCCACCGTAATATCCCAAAATCGGATCGTTAGTAAGACATGCCTCGAAACACATTTTTTCAGAATGGCTACTACAATTTCTGAAATCAGCCCTTGGATTACTTAGATCTAAGTATCTAAGACCTAAATCCAAGAGGAGATTAGAAACAAATCTCTCTATGTGGGTTAAACATCTCCCACACCTAGGAAGGCTTGAAAACCGCCAAAGAAGGAACCGCAAAGAATACAAAAGAACACTTCCAGGAAATAACGTATTTTTTGATAGCGTAGTAGTAGGCCAATATGATAGCTTAAAAATAATTGACAATGATAAATCAGATTTATAGTATAGCCCACCCAATGCACAGAGAGAAAGAGACTTTATGGAGAAAACCCTAAAAGAGGTGTTGCAACAATATAATTCACCGTAAAGCCATGAAAACATTATTTTTAATGAGTAAACAATAGTTGTAGGTTACAACTCGCATCTAGGATGTATCCGTGTACAAAATATTAGATCTATATCAGATCTCACACTAGATTGTTCCTATACATCCCCCTTGGGATTTTCAAGAAAACATGAAGCACAAAGAGTAGATCTCGGGGAGATCTACTACGCCTGGGGTCACAGAATGATTCAGAATTCGAATCGATGGATTAATGAATAGATCGATATGAAACATACATGGATTAGATGGCCAATCCATGGATAACCACAAAGGCAAGGAAGACTCCTTTACACTCAGAGATCTCTCCTCCAAATAGTTTCCAAACACCCCGCAACTCTTCTCTTTGCAAAATAACGCAATACAAACGGGAGATAAAATGCATTGTAGGCTTGATGTAGACTTTGGCTTGATGCCAAGTTGTAGATCCGAAGTCTACCAACTAATACACTCGCTAATGGGATATAAGGCTTTCCCACCGAAAAGGCACTAGTATGGTCTAGATCCTATCAGGATCTACCCTCGAATTGCCGTCGCTCACAAGGATAACCAAACCCCCGAACAGTGATCCGAGTTGCATTTGGAAGAAGAAATCAAGCCAAATGCCTAATAAAGGGACCAAGAAATGCAAGACTCTTCCAAGAGGCCTCTCAAGGAAAGAGGTGGGATTCCCGATCGTGAACACCCAATGCTAACAAGACTATTCTCGCCTAAACAGCCGTAGAATGAGAAGTATTCAAACAGACAATCCTTCCAAGACAATATGTTCAAAAATCCCTCTCATGTCGCTCTCCTTTCATTTATATGATGAAATCCTTGAAAAACCCTAAACCATCTCAAAGGTTTAGCTCCTTTCACATTGGAACCCTTCAACTAGATTTGCATTGCTCATCAAGGTACATCGTATCCGGATAGCGCCGTATATTTGGTCCTATTGACCCAAATAATTGTCACAATCCCTTTCACACATGAGGGAGTTTTATTAAAGCATCCCGCATTTAGCTCTCGTTCACATGGGCATTGATTTATTTTTCTTTTCTAAGGAGTTTAATTTGTCCTCCTTTACAATTTTATTCTTCGTAACAAGAAAATGAAAACAAAAAGGAATATTCCTATTAGCTTGGGCTAATTAGGAATATTACAGCTATTTTCTCGTCCCAAATGTAGAAATAAGCATGCTTTAAGAGAATGTCCTCTTAATGCAAAAGTCATAGAGACTCGTATGATTTGTTCAAAAAGTCATGAGACTAAGAGTTTTCCTTCAATTCCTAGTCTTAAGGCTATTTTTCAAGAAGAAACAACTTCAAATCCAATAGAATCTCTTTGTTTTGTCTCTAAGAGGCCATGGCAGGGGCCACAAACTTGAGGTTTTAATAACCAAATGTATACTCACCCCCCACAAAACTCGAATTCTTCGCAGCAACCTTGGCCTCAATCTCAATCTCAATCTTAACCTTGGGCTCAAGGAATGAAAAATCCCTATGGAAGATTCTCTCAATACTATCAATATCCTCCATCATAGCCAAACTATCCTCCCCAATAAATTCCTCAATAAATTCAACAACCCCAACTCCAAACCAAAACCAAAATCCACAACTCTCACTACCATTCGCTCGGTAGGACAAATCGCCTACCTACCCAACCATTACCAAACCCCAACAATAAAAATCCTCGTAATACCTATATGATAGAAGGACAACAATTTCAAACTCCAAGTATGATTACTCCTCTATATCTTAATGATGTCCAACTTAGATCCGGTAGGATATTAGAAAATAAAAAGCCTTCGTAGTCATTCAAGAACAAGACAATTTCGAGGAAGATTCTCCATGCCCCAATAAATTCTTTTCAAGAAGGAAAAATCTCTTCAAAACAAAAATTATGAAAATAAAACAAAAAAGAACAATAAAATCAACTCCTATCATAGAGAAACCATCATCATCTACTTCTACACTCTCCTTTTCCCCGAAAGATTACAAGTTGATGTAGGCGTAGAAAGCATATTATGTTCCCTAATTATGATTTTCGTAGAATTGAAAATGTTTGTATCAAAATCCCTTCGTTACAAGCCATCAAGGAAATTCCAATTTTAGCTAAAACAACAAAGGAGTTGAGTATGAAGAAACTGGAAGGAAAACAAAAGAAATAAAAATAATTCAGCTTCAGAGGGAAAAATAGTAGACATACCGATGGGAAATTTCCATAAGCAAAAATATTTATATCCAGGTGTGAAGTCCAGCTTGTAAAAACACATATCAATGGAGTTGAAATTCCAAATACATTGATTCATTTCTGAGCAGTAATAAACATCATGAGAAACAAACCATGGAACAACTCAAGCTTCCTAATCTTCTCTACATTACTATAATTAGCAAGATAGATCTATAATCAAGCCAAATGGTGTGTTAGAAGATATTTCAGCTTGTTTCGAGGAAAAACACCCCAGAGGTTTGTTGGGTCAAAAAACCTACGTATGTATGCTATTCAAGGACTCACACACAACCATACTTGAATGCTAAAAAATAGATAACAACGATAGTAGAACTCACCCGTAGTCCCACGTTCGATGTAGATCCCGCGGGGGTCCAAACCCCCGCAACCCTTCTTCCTCCTTCAACTTGGAAAACAAGAAATAATGTGCACGAAAACCTATTTGTACAAGATATACTTCTCCTAAACGTTATGCAATCCATGTGAAACATTATATAAACCATAATAAATGCTTAAATGATAATCTTTTTCACACATATAAGTAAACATTAACACATAGGTTCAGGAACAAGATGGTTCTTTCTATTATTACGACGCATGTACGTAGTAAAAGTGAGATCACCGAATCCTTCCATGATCTTCGAATGCATCGTTGTCCCATCCGTCCCACCCTTGCCTCACTAAGATACTTTCAAGACTCGCGTACCTGAGATGGCATATAAATGGATGAACATCTCCAGAAACAAGGGTTTCATGTATAAATCGGTGCGTGTGAGGCACGAGAATTCGTACTCGAATTGGGATTCCAACAGAGTATAATGTCTATAAAATTTCTCTCTCCTTAGCCATGCACATGAGGGGCTTTTATACTCCCTCAAAGTAGTTTCAATCGCCTGGAAATAGTTGGCCACGTGCCGGGGTGGTTGAACCACCGGAGTAACCATCAACCCGGCCTGAAAATAGGGAATTTTTATATATATTTTTAATGATTTTAATGGCATACGCGTAAAAAGTACATATGGACTCGCGTATACACGCGGAAAATTCTCGGGCATACCCGCGTATGGGAATTTTAACACCGTTTTTTATGAATTTTATTCAAGTCTCGTGGAATGGTGCCTGCGTCATAGAGACAATCATGAATCACATGAGGGTGAAAAATGATGCTATGTCGTATGCCCCCTAACATATGAGGTCAAAAGGGGTACACATGATGGCCGAAATGTATTATGCACATAGAAAGCACTTCACAAGGGACAAGAGAGAGGACTTCACTCGTACTTCGGCACTGCTAAAAACCAATGAAAGAAAACAAGAGAGTCAACCTTGGCGTCGAGGCGGCATACCCATGCTCATCAAAAATACATCATATCGAAAGTACCGAATAGATCCAACATGTATACAAGTATAGCGGAATCAAAGTACACAATGAATCATCTCGAGCATGGCCTGAAGTACAAGTCCGAATCAATGTCCAAGTATCACATATAGAAAACTGATCAATGATGTTGAACCGGATGTCCGATCATATAAGTAACCGAATTCCAAGTACCAAATCACAAGGGGTGGAAATCATGGTACAATCATGCAACTCGGGAGCCAACATATAGGATGCCGCCGTACCGACACCGCAACATATAAGGGTGAATGGCATCAATTGCGTAAACCGGATGGACCGTCAAAAGTGAACCGAGAAATGCCGATGCAACCCGAGGTATTCACCCATCACTATGAAAGCACTGGAGACAATGGGAATAAATGAGTCAAGTCGACTATGTGAGAAATCGTTGGATTACCGGGTCAATAATGCATACCATTAACCAACGCGAGACAACCCACCAATAATGAAAATGAGTGTCAAGGTGCCCCGTACAATCTAACAAGTGCGAATGAATGAGTTGAAGTCGAACACTTGAAAGAATCTACCAACTACAGAGGCAATGATGAATCCCCACTATCGATAGTGAAGAGTTTGCCATCGATGACCGTAAACCCCAAGGGTACCGACAAAAATACTCTGCACCCGTCCCGCAGCAATGAGTCGAGTCGATGGGAAAAAAGATCCGCCGAAGGAAGGCATTAAGGCATCCCACATTAGTCCAATGCGAGTGTAACCCGCAGCCAAAAATTTGGAAGGAATCGACGAAGTAGAGTGATGGAACCAAACCGAAGTACGTTTCCGACATGCACAAGATGAAGCTAGCGCACGAAGAAACCCTTCGAACCAACCAATAATGAAAGCCAACAATGCAGGCGAGATATCCACCGATAATAAAAATGGAAATCAAGGTACCGCACGAATCCCAAGTGTGATAATGTATGCCGACGTCGAACACAAAGGGAAACCACTCACTAAAGAACCATAATGATGATCAAATGCCGAGTACAAGGTCACCTATCAATGGATGAAATAGGGCTGTAGGGCTCTAGGTTTGCTCTCGCAGAAATGTGTCGTAGTCGATAAGAGACAAACTCCGCCGCCGAGAAGTCAATGGAGACCTTTCAAACCAGCACGAGCAGAGGACCAAAACATCCGATGTGATAGAACAAGACACCGACAAGACCGGGAAGGCCGACCGAATAATGAGTCAAGAGATGTCCAAGGTATCGGTCGACTTCCGGTTAGATCTCCTCGAACAAAATCACGACTCGTGATGACCATGGCAAAGAAAAGTGACACCGTATGTCCGTTATGCAGAGGCGGTAATCAAACTCTCCATATGATTGGAAGAGATAACCAACCTAGGGAGGACCGACAAGTGAAACAAGGTAAAGGTCGAACCTAGGTCAAAACTAAAACCATCGCAAATGGAGGAAAGATATATAAGTGTATATGCTTTTTGTTCAAGGGCGACAAACCGACACCGTAGATCGCCAATAAAATTATGAAGTTACATCCCGTTCCCGATCTTATAATTGATTTTTTTGTCTTTTTCATATAATAAGCCCGAAAAAGAATAAAAAGAATGCTATGGTACAAATGATAGAACAAGTATCAAGAAACAACGTATGCACTAGTTCCCGGGATTGGAACGACCCTATGCGCAATGCAAGGTGGCAAACTCGGTAAGCTTTATACTCGCAGGAATGTTCCATCCATGGGTAAAAGGGTGTCAAGTCGCACAATAGCTAAGTGCATAAATTCGTTAACTTGTACAGATAAATATTGCTGTCAAAAGTTGGCTTAAACATTATCCAAATGAAGCCGCTAAAGGCCAGGATAAACAAGTAGCCAATATGCAAATGCAAGAATACAACTCCAACAACACCAGGGAGCCTCTAGGTAATAGCCGTATGATAGTGATGAAGAATGAAGTTTCAACACATAAGTCATGGCGGACTAAAGAGGACTCTCGAGCCTACATAAAACGCAAAGATGGGCAACAAGTGATAGCGAGGGAACTAATCTGCTGTACCCCCATGTAAAGGAAGGCTCTGGCTATCAAGTCATGATTAAATAATCGGCGAGTGAAATGGGTGTAATACTCATGACTCCGACGGGATCGACCCTATGGCAAGTGATCAAAATGGAGGCTAGTATGCAAATGCAATGGAAAGTGGATTCCCTATGCCGTTGAAGATCATATACCCGCCATGACGGTCAGCAACCATGGATCAAAAAACTGAAAAATCAAATTCATCAAAATAAAATTCAAAGACATCAATCCGGCACTTCCAAGCATCCGGTTATGCAATTTTAAGATAGATTGAAAAAAATACATAACAATTTTTTAAGTAAAATTTTCAACTTTTTTGGGCATAAATAGACAAATTACCTCATATTTGGTTCATTGTTACATCGTTGATTTGGGAAAAAGTGCTCGAGAAAAAAGCCTCTTTTCACAAAATAGGAGCAACTGACCGTCAATCCTTCACCGAATTTGTCGTGTAAGTTTGCTAAACCATCCTTGCTATTCATTTTTTCTATTCATAAGTTAAAAATTAGGAATTTTCACCGTGGAATCACTTGCTAAAAATCATGGGCTCGCGCATACACAAAGGATAATGACCAAGTCGCGTATATACGCGACCGTGCACAAAGAAAGTCGCGTATGCGCAACCCAAAATCAAAAATGCGTAGCTAATGAAAAATTATTGAAATTTTCACAGGATGACCATATCATGGAGAGAGCGTGAACACAAGCAAGTAATAGACAATGAAGTCATAGACCAAGTATCACCGAATATTCTTCTCGAATTAAGATTTCTCAAGTTTTTCAAAATGCCAAATATGAAAAGTAATGTCCTAAGAAAACAATTTCGTGAACTATTGGGAACCGGAAGAAGATCGTTTCATTATAGATCAGATGCCCATACGCATCGAAGTGGAAGATATTTTATTACCGGGATTCTCCCGGAGGGGGGAGCTAGTAGACTTGCATGGTAAGCCTTTGGGAGGGATAACCGTGGATGATTACGTCCACGTATACTGCATAGAGGGTTCCAAGAAAGTTGGAACTCAAATTGCAATCAAGGATTTAAGAGACTTGCACATAAAAATCCTCCTTTTTACCATTGGGAGAGTAGCAGGATCAACTTCTCTACACCAGGCATCCAGGACACAAATGAGTATAGCAGTGGAATGCTTAACTCATGTATATGATTGGTGCACAGCTCTACTGATGAACATGAAGCAACAATTGACTTCTATCCGAAAAGCAAAGACAAAACATTTTGGATATGGTACAATTTTGATGACATTCTTCTTCGAGAAGATTCCAACGCTGAGACCCAGAGTGATCTCTACCATCAGCAGCCCGAGAGACCCAAGAATTGCCCGCTGGGCAGACATGATGAAGAGATTGGGGGGAAGTGAAGTTCCCCGGACCACTTGGGATGATGAGTTCTTCCAATGGTGGAGAGAACAAATCATTGCTGTGGATGACTATCCCTATGCCGAGATGGACTTTCGTGGTGATCCAGATCTTGTCTTTCCACCAGGCGCGGCATGGGGTGCATTCGGTAAGTTTGCAATTTTTGAATTATATAATTTTTTTGAATTTTTTCAATATGTATGAAAAATATGAAAAACAAACATGTTTTTGATTGGATTCAAAATGACTTACAATTTAAAAATGATCATGAAATAGATATTGGACCAGTGCAACCTGAGGGTTACCCGCGACATAAGCGTCGCATGGGCGAAGCGGATAAAGTAGATTCAGATAGAACCTTTCAAGCTATACAGAGGAACTTGGAGGGGTTAACCCGCTAGGTACCTATGGCTGCAGTGGAAGATCTGCCTGAAGCCATCCAGAGACGGGTGGTAGGAGTACCCCGAGACTGGGTACGGTTATTCCGCCGAGTTGCCACCGCGATCGTGTTCTATAGGAACACAACTTCTGGGCAGGGACCTCAGGAGTAGATAGATATGATGTATCAGATGACTGTATATTTTTTGAGACTGAACATGATTGGGGGCATAAGCCCAATTTTTTGTATGACTTATGGATCCAAATTTTGTATAGTTTTTTGAACACTCTGATGATATATATACAACGATGTTTGATGTGATGTGACAAATGTATCAAAATGTATGATGTTTTTGATGATTAAATTTTATTGTATGGAATGATTAATGTGCCAATCAAGTGCTTGATTAGCTAATGAGTCTGCCATCCAATTTTCAGCTCGAGGAATATGAATGAAAGTTAAAAATTGAAATGATCTTTGTAACAAACTTACCCTCAAGAACAACCAGAGTAAAAATGGATCTCGAACCCGATAAGTATTGTTCAACTGCGACACCACCAGCTGAGAGTCCAAGAAAACTACCAATGAATCAACACCCAAAGATATTGCCTCTGAGAGTAGATAAACAACTACAATGTATTCTGCTATGTTATTGGAAGCAGGACCAATGCAGACCCCTCTTGATACTAACAGCTGACCGGATGGATAATGAAGCACCCAAGCCACGGAAGCTAAGTTCCGAGTGTGTCTACTAGCACCATCGGCGAAACCGAAATGACTCATGACATTCGACACAACCTCCCAAAGCAGATCAAAAACATCACCAACCCATCAAAGATCGAAAAACAACCAGATATGTACAAAACACAACTACTATATACAAAAGCAACATGCCAGGCTGAAGCCTAGGCATAATACTTTTTCAAATAGAGCCCATTTCTGGGCTCCGGCAACTCGTTCCCTTCAAAATCAACCAAGGTATATGCTCCTTTCTTAAGTAATTTTTTAACGATAAAGGGGCCATACCACATAGACTTAAACTTTCCTTCCCCCAGGGCATATTTTTCTTGGGCATAGACCAAAACAAGGTCACCTTCCGAAAAAACCCTAGGTTTGACCGCCTTATCGTACTGAACTTTAACTCAGTTTTTATGCGCTTCATTCATCGTGGCGGCATCCCGACGCTGCTCATCGAGATGTTCCAGATGAAGGAGACATTCTTCAAGACTAGAAGTGTCAGGAAGAAGTTCAACAGCTAACTTAAGAGAAGGAATCTCACATTCAATGGGAAATACGGATTCCAACCCGTGCACTAGCTGAAACGGAGTAAAGCCAGTTGCAGTTTTCACTGACGTCCTGTATGCCCAAAGTGTAGGATATAGCATAATATGCCAGTTGGATCTAGCTTTATCAATTGTCCTTTGAAGAATTTTCTTCAAGGATTTATTCACGGCTTCCACTTGCCCATTGGCTTGAGGATAATACGGAGATGAATGCTCCTGCCGGAAACCTAATTTTATAGCCAACTCAGCCATCATGCTATTCTGAAAATGACTGCCATGATCAGTGACAATCTCTCTAGGAATACCAAAACGAGCAATAACCTGGTTGAAAAGAAAAAGAGCTGCAGTCTCACCATCATTCCCGAAAGTAGGCATAGCCTCGACCCACTTCGTAAAGTAGTCTACTGCTACAATAATGTACTTGTGAACTTTAGCCGAAGGCGGGTTACAAGTAGTATAATCAATACCCCACTTTGTAAAGGGACCGACAGTAATGACTGGAAAAAGCGGAGCTGGATGAGAGCGCATTTTTCGAGTATAAACTTGACACAGATGACACTTTTTGACCGACTCCACATAATCTTTGAAAATCGAAGGCCAAAAGTACCCAGCACGCAAAATCTTTTGGGCTGTAGCAAGCCCAGATAAATGACCACCACAAGCTCCACTGTGGCAATCATTCAGCACAGCCTCAGCTTCTTTAAGAGTTAAGCAACGTCTCAGGATTGAATCAACCCCTCGACGGTATAAAGCATCACCAATAATCAAGTAATTCTTAGCCAAGTGACGCAACTTACGATGCTCATCTTTCGAAAAAGTAGAGGGAAACTTCGCAGTCTGGAGATACACAATTATATCTCCATACCAAGGATCCTGTGGAGAGATAAGAAACAAATGTTCATCCGTGAAGGATTCATCATAAATCATTTCTTCCCCACAGGGCAACTCGAAGATCAATTCTGTGAAAACTAATGATTTCTTGGACTTGGCAGACATAAACTCAAGATCAAAAACTTGCAAAATCACAATCCATCTATTGTATTTTCCCCCAATCACTCGCCTACTGAGGACAAACTGAAATGGATTGGCTACTGCCAAAACATGAGTTTTTCGTAGAATAATGTAATGCCAGAGTCACTGTACAGCATGAACAGCTACTAAACCTAACTTTTCTATCGGAGTGTACCGGAGTTCAGGTCCTACCAATCCTCGACTAAGATAGTATATAACATGCTCTGCAAGAGCATCATCTTCCTGAACCAGAACCATACCAATAGTAGATTTTGTTGCTGCCAGATACAAAAAGAAATCCCTGCTATAATCAGGTGGGCTCAATAAAGGAGCAGAGGTCAATGCTTTTTTCAAAGCATCGAATGAGCGTTGAGCGAAGTCATCCCAAAGAAATGGAACTCCCTTCTTCAACAATCTCATAAATCCCTTGGTAACTTCAGCATAATTTACGATAAACTTCCGAAGAAAATTAGACTTTCCTTGTAGACTTTGAAGTTGACGAATAGAGGACGGGGGAGGCAACCGAAGTATTGCCTCAAAATTGAAGGGATCTATCCTAATCCCTTCTCTAGAAACAATGAATCCCAATAACCGACCGGATGTAACCGCGAAAACTCACTTGTTCGGATTCAACCTAATCTTATAGAAATGACACCGTTCAAATATTTGACGGAGGTGAGCAGGATGATCCATCCTCTTTCGAGAATGAGCAGCTAAATCATCCAAATACGCCTCGATAATCTTTTTGATGTCGTGGAAGGCATATGACATGGCTCGCTGAAATGTAGCCCCAGAATTTTTAAGACCAAAAGGCATCTTCTTGTATGCAAAAGTACCCCAGGGACAAATAAAGGCAGTCTTATGCTGATCTTCAGGACGGATAGTAATCTGATTATATTCGGAGAAACCGTCCATGAAGGAGAAAATCTCATTACCGGCACACTCGTCAATGATCTGATCGATAAATGGTGTGGGGTAATTATCTTTAGGACATGCTTTATTTAGGTCTCTGAAATCAATGCAAACTCGAATTGTTCCTTGTTTTTTATCTACGGGAACAAGGTTTGAAACCCATTCAGTCAAAGGAATAGGGAAAATGAATTCCGCCTTAAGCAGCTTCTCCACCTCAGCTTTGATAGCTGCTGCCTTCCTAGGATTGACCGAACAAAGTTTTTGCCTCACAGGCTTAGCGTTTTCGTAAGTCTTGATCTCATGCTGGACAATAGATGGATCTATACCATGCATTTCCTCATAAGACCAAGCGAATACATCCCTATACTCTTTAAAGAGCTCGGTGTAAATCTGAATCTCTTCAGGGGAACATTCAGCTCCGATGAAGACATTCTCAATGATATTGGGATCCTTGGAAATGTTCACCAGGATAGTTGGAGAAATCACAACCATGTTCCCTTCATCATAAACCTGTGTTGGTGCTAAAGGGTTCAGGACTGGGCGAACATGACCAGGAGACGGAGGACTCAGAAAACTTGATTCAACTTCGCTTAAATCAGGTAAAAAGTAAGATCGATGATGCAAATCATCCCACGGTCTATCTATACCAGTCATAGCTTCCAGGATGGCCTCTTCAGATGGAAGAGTGGTATCAAGGCAATCCTGGGCAGAAGAAGAACTAAGTGTCCAAGCCGAAGCCACATCTCCATCCAACTCTTCCGGTGAAAGAGGAGCTGGGATGGACTCTGCAGAGTCAACAATAGACTGATAAGCAATCTCAGCTGCAGACATAGGAAATGCCATTCCACCCACTTGACCTTCCGCTAATGTGGTGGTAGGGGAAGGTAAGGTCCAAGGGTCTGAAAAATAATGAGTTCCGAAGAACTCTCTTCGAAGAGGAGCCTTGGAGGATGAAATTGCATTTATATGAACCGTAGGAGGAGGAATATCGAAAGTACCCATCAAGGAAGAATACATTCCAACCCCTAAATTCTCAACAGGCACTTTAGTATTATCCAACTTTGGAATAGTTGAGTCAGTAGACGCATTCGGGTCTACAAGAGGATAGTCCAGTTGGTCCACTATAACAATCCTCCCTTCGTGAGGGAAACAAATAATGAGGATGCAATGGCATCCATCTCATAAATCCAGTTTCTCCCCAACAGAAGGTTGTAGTCCAAGCTTGCATCAACTACCTCAACCTCTATATTCACAGTTTTGCCCCCAACACAGATAGGCAAAGCTGGGACAATACCATGTGGTCTGTGAGAATGACCATCAAACGCAGTCAGAAGAGTGGTAGATGGAACAACTTTGGGAGATCCAATCATCTTCCAACATGTGAGAGACATCACGCATGTGAAAGCACCCTCATCAACAACCGTCCGAAATATGTTGCACTTCCGGTACGATGATTTAATATGAAAAGCCATATGATGGGGGAGTCTCTTTTTAAAATTAGACATATCAAATGTAATCATAAGAGAATTTTTTGGATCAATAGCCCCAATGGCAGTGAGCAAAGCACTGCGCTGAGCCAGACAAGACTGGAGCACCTCTAAAGCCGACATGGCACAAGGACTCTGTGCCAGATCTTCCACAAAAGAGTAGTTCTGGGCAGCCCTAGCGTTTGGATTAATCGTCGAACGCTTGGTAGATGCTTTGGGCATCCGAGGTATAGGCTCAACATTAGGCATCGTAATATGAAGCGGCTCAGTAGCATCAGGAGCATCCTTAGCTTTCGAAGACTCATCTCCGCCATAATCACGGGATCTCGTAGCGACATCCATGTGAGCACTCATCATGAATATGTTTGATGGAATTTCCCCTTCCTGGGTGCCTCCAGAGGAAGCCCTAGGATTTTGATTCATGCCAACAACTAGTTGTTGCCCTTGGGGAAAAGGGTTTGTTAACACAGCCTGGGAACTGGAAGAACCCTGCTGAGCTAACAAGCGCTGCGCATCTTGAATTTTAGGGCAAAGGTGTGTAAGATGGTCTCCAGCACATAGCTTGCATGGAAACTTCACTTTCTTTTTATCCTTTTGACCCTCACCAATATGCTCGTTGGTTTTATTCGCATTACCCTTCCCATTCTTGCCCTTTTTCTTATTATTTCGTCCCTTCTTCTTTCCTTCGGATTGTTGATTTCCTTTGGGATCAGAAGTTTGGACAGCATTTATCGACAAAGATTGGGAAGGCGATGACTCAGTAGGCACAACCTGACCAGAAGGAGAAGATTGTATAGACAACTACTACAATTGAGTAAGCAGGCTAGCTGCACCACTATTGATCGACCCAATAAGTCCATCACCATGAGGACTAGGCTTAGTTTTGGATAAATCTAATTTGGAGCGAGGAGCATTGGGCAAATATTTATGGAGGACCCCAGACTGAGAATATATCAGTTCCAACTGTTGGGCCCTAAAAATGGCCTGCTCCTTGGAAAATACCCCAGAGAGGTATACATCTTTCGAAATATCTGACTGCAGAGATTTCAGAAACCATTCCAAAAGGAATTCTCCTAGAATATGAGCTTTAATAAGCCTCTTCCTTCTCCTCCATTCCTGAATATGGTCAGAAATGTGGGTTGCGTCATCCTGTTTAAAATTAGCTAGGAGTTCAGTCCCGGCATCATAACGGACTGGCAACTGGAAATGGTTTAGAAATGTAACAGCCAGTTCTCCAAATGTAGCAAAACTGCCCCCAGTTAGCTCAATATACCATTTGGTAGCGTTTCCAGTTAGGGTGCGTTGAAACAATCTCAACCTAATCGAATCATCGATCAGGGAGTTAGAAGAACACCATAAATGGAAAGTGGTGATGTGGTCAGCCGGATCTTCTCCATTCTTGCCTTCAAACTTTGGAATGTTTGAAGGAAGTTTGGTCGGGACCGGAGGCCAGCCCGGACTGTACCGAATCGGATCATTCGTCAATTTCGACAGATCTGGCAAGTTTAACGTTGCCAGAAAAGGTAAACGAGGCGGAGCCTGAGGATTCCATCCTTGATAGGATGAATTCCCAACATTCTAAAAAGAATACCCTGGATTTGATGAGGCACCAGGTTGCCAGAAAGAACTCGTAGAAAAAGGAGAAGAACCTCCTCCCAACGCAGAGTTACCAAAGACCGGACCAGTTCCCCCCACTGAAGTATGAAATGAAGAGGAAAGCCCCTGATAGGGGTTCCAGGCATTAGAAAGAGGGGAAAAGGTCTGATAAGCACTCGACGAAGGGAAAGAAGCATTCCCTTGGTGACCAGCGTAAAACTGATTCCCTGCCCCCGTTGTAGTGAATACAGGGTTCCAACCTGTAAAAGTAGTCGAATTCTGACCTCCAGACCAAGGGTTGAAACTCTGAGTCTGAGAAGTAAATGGAAAGGACCCTAAAGAAGGATTTGAACTAGGAATATGTCCAGTTCCGAAGGGGAACCCTTGAAAAGAAGCTAATCCACTAGCCATGGAAGACATGGGTGTAGATCCAGCTGCAGCAGCGGAAAAGGAAAAAGAAGGAATCCCACTAGTGGGCATTCCAAAACAGAAGGGACTAGATTGAGAAGCATGTGCTTGGGTGAAACCAGAGCCAAACATAGCATCACTAGAAGAAATCGAAGATATAGCAATAGTGCCCCCACCTTCAACAGAAGCAGGAGTCTGAATGCCTGCAGCACTCATAGCAGAAGCCACGTTCCCAGTCGTGGCCATCGAAAGGTATGTATAATACGGAGGATCTTCTGGTCTCT
Source organism: Pinus albicaulis (assembly GCA_034641835.2). Taxonomy (NCBI): domain Eukaryota; kingdom Viridiplantae; phylum Streptophyta; class Pinopsida; order Pinales; family Pinaceae; genus Pinus; species Pinus albicaulis. The sequence continues at coordinate 25,709 of JAXQQM020085189.1, read as the reverse complement.
CTGACTCAGGTATGATGTATTCAACAACGAACGGATAATCAGGAGGAAGAGGAGATGGAAGTGACACTGATGGTTCAGGTACTTCCTCTATTTGAACTTCTTCTTCCTGCGGAAATAAAACTCGCGAGGTGAGCGGAACGCTCCTCTCGGAACCAACACCAAAATCAGCTACGAAACCTTCAGACCCTTGTGGAGGATCTCTCTCCACTGCGTCAGACGTCACAGGGTGGTAACCACCTGCTAAATCACTCCTACGCCTTCTCGAAGAAGGCTCTGGACTCTCGGGAGATAACCCCCGGATTCTCCTCGATCGACGAGGCACTTGATCAGCCACTTTTATAGATTTTAAATTAGACTCAAAAAAGTGAAAAGCTAGGCAAGCTAGGAGCAAAGAGCACTCACTAAAATAAAAATCCCTGAGATACAGTCAAGCAAACAGCCTCCAAGTATTTCCGCTCCGGGTGATGAGGATCGGACACCAAAATACAGGAAAGCGAAATATAGGACCTCCCGAAAGCAGTCTGGGATGATTAGGGCCCAGAACAACTAGCGAAGGTATCAGAAACAGTTACACCGACCTCCTAACGACAGCCTTTGCTGGCTCAAGCACCCAAGCTTCGCAAGGGCACCCCCCAGAAGTACTGCTGAAAGTGATGCAACGTCTGCCTCAGGTACCACGGGTATTCCCCCCCGCAGTCACCTGTGTGGAACCTAGGAGTGGCAACGATGGGCACCAATCCGTGTCAGAAGCCGGGCGGAATGGTCTTGAGGTTAGATTCAGCTAATCAGAGAGGGGGTATCCCTCTTCTCAGCCTTCACTTCCCCTCGCACTTGACTCTCTGGAGGAGAGCTTTCCCGGTCCACCTAACGGAGTTGGATTTCGCTCAATTAATCAACTTCTATGTTTTGTTTGAGCGGCCTTGGAGAGTTAACTCTCCACTCACCTAATCCAAGGCCCTACAACCTAGCTAGTTGGTGTATGACACTTAATAAAACTTGCTAGTTTCTTTTAAATTATAGCGCTTATTTTAATCGGCTGTTATGTGATGCAGTTTCCGTATAACCCATAATCTTTCTAACTCATGCATTAACCCTCAATGAAATCTGAAATTCGACCACATCTAATGCCTGCAGAGTCTATATAATAGTTCACTCGGAATTTTATCAGATAATTGTATCTATGAGAATTTATTACGCGCTCAACAATTCACACATCTTGGCCATTGGTTCTATCATCAAACACATGAACTGGTTTAATTACAATCAAATAATCACGCATTTCTTACTCACCATTCACTGGCTGGCACTTTCTGCATTAACATAGATATCTTTCTTGTCAACATTTGCATTTTTATTTCCTGTTTCAACTACAATAGAAAGCTCCTTTGGAAATTGAACTTGCAATTCAGAATGCTTCTCGTTGTTCAAATTACCACTTTTATGAGACATATGACACACTGATTTTTAGAAAGATCCATTGAATAACTCACTTGAAAATTAAGAGGCATTCTCTTAAAGACCAGAAGATCCCAAACAGTATTTTGAGAATGTAAAACTAACAAGTACACAAGCACGGTGCCTCTCGCCTCTATATTTCAATTTAAAACGCAGAAACTTCTTGCAACTTTAAATACGTCCAACACTTATACGCAGAGCAAATATATGGAAGCCTTCCATCGATTGTTACCACACACTAATTCTGTGACTGCATATAATTATATCAAACAGGATTCAATAACAATATGTATTAACATGACGTGAACAAACAGCAAAGAAAACCTCAATCCATTCCAATGAATCAACGCTGACTTATGCTCTGCGTTTGGTGCAAAATTGCTCTGCATCGACTATCCAACATCACATACCCTCAGGTTGTATTAACACTGCTTCAATTCCTTACTGACAACGCTTTACCCCCATCTTAACGCTGAGTCTGTCTGATCTCCAACGCAGAGTCTGCCTGCGTGTGTTGAATTATCATCCACAAAAGTTAAACATATTAAACTAGTCGATGTAACATGACTTGCGCCTACATAAAAGAAACCCAGCTCATCGATTCTCACAATTAAAATACAATTGCTGTATATAACTTTAACGGCCTTAACGCCTGTATATTCCACACGATTCAAATCTTTAACGCCTTCTTGCCGGATCCGAGGTTGCCTTCTGCGCCTGATTTGATATTACAGTTCGATCTCAACTCTTTTACAATCTCTTCTTCCGGCTGAAATTGCCTCTTCTGCGTTCAATTAGAACGTATCTCGACATATTCAAAACAAAAATCTTGCTACGTAGATTCTCAAGGAGTCCCGAATTTGCCTCTTTTCCATACACTTTTCCATATCTTTTTTCACTCACCTAAACCTCCAAAATTGTTAATATCATGTGCAAAAGGGTATCTAACATGGTTTTTAATTATGTTTTTGTGTTTTCTATTTGATTTAGATTTTGTTCATACAGCTGCGGAAACTTGCCACTTTCCGCAGCTGCTGTAACTTTCCGCAGCTATTTTGTGGAAATCTATGCTACAGGTGTCTACGAAGGAAACGAGCCACATGGGCAGGCTAGGAATGACGAGGACATGGTTCGTGTCCTATTGGTTCAAGTAAATTTGTCAAAGAAAGCCGCGGTCAAAGCTATCCACGTGGAAGTCAACTATGGAGTTCTATGTCGGCTGGACTCTGTTTCGTGGCATATAAACATCCATACGGCCGTTTCTAAGCTTGCGGAGGTTAATTGACATCTGTGCAAAGTTCTGGAGTTGAATTCAAGCGCCCACCTTCCATAGATCCGTTTTCCAACATGGCCATACTCCTATATCCGTGGCCTTAGTGGTCTACGTGTGGCTGCTATCATAAACTTCAGGAGACAGTTACATTTTATTTTTTTATAAAGAGCGTTTTCATACGCACGTAGAGTTAGTTGTTAGTTGATCATAGCTGTTGAGTTGTTAATTGATAGTTGATGTGCGTACTCTGTTATGTAGTGATTACGCTGCCTTGAGCCGTAATACTACCAGTCTATCTGTAATGAACTTCTTTTTAATGTGAGAAAACTCTGTTTTATAACTTAATTCGTGGTTGAGGATCGTACCAGAGCTGTGTAGAGGGCCCCTGCTCAGCCGAGGTTCTGTGTATTAATGTATATATATTTCATTTCATTTCTTTAAAAAGTCATCGTATCATAATCCATTACATGTTCATATTTCATAGTTGTTTCATTTCTGTTCATACATTTCTATAATTTCCATTGCATTCTTGTTTTTCATGTTTTTATGATTGTTAAATCACTGATCAGTTTTCTTGTGCAGGTTTTAGGTAGACAGCCCGGGCATTTTCATAGTATTTTGGCTAATGATATGAGACTAACATTATTCTGCTGCTAGTTTCCTTTTCATAGTATTTGTTTAACTTCATTCTTGCTTTGTACATTTCAGTTTTGTTTATCCGATTCAGTAGTTAAATTTAAATATATTAAGCTGCTCATAGTGTCTTCAGTTGCCTCCGAAAGCCACAGCTGGACTGATGGTGAGGGACTGCATGATGAAATGTGTAGTTTAGTATTAGTTTCTTTTCTGCAAAATTAGATATATTAAGCTGCTCATAGCGTCTTAAGTTACCTCCGAAAGCCACAGCTGGACTGATGGTGAGGGGCTGCATTATGAAATGTGTAGTTTAGTATTAGTTTCTTTTCTGCAAACTTAGATATATTAAATCATGTATGACATCTTCAGTTGCCTCCGAAAGCCACAGCTGGACTGATGGCGAGGGATCGAATCATGTGTGTATGGTTTAGTATTAGTTTACTTTCTGCAAATTAAATAATCAGTTACACAAGTTGTTTATGATTACTTCCGCAAGTCATAGCTGGTCTAATGATGAAGGGTCATAAAATGAATTGATGTAATCTGATTTAGATTTATTTCATTGCAATTTTGAATTTCCATAAGCGTAGTTTCTTTTGTGTTCAGTTGGCAGCAAGAATAGTTTAGTTTTCATGTTCATTAGTTTCCTGTTTTGATTCATTAGATTAGCAGCACCTTTTCATTTCAGCAGTACACTTTTACTTTCTTTCAAGTCTTGTCATTGTCAATTTCAATTTGCTTTTAAAGTTTCAAGATTGGTAAATCATTATAGGGGAAATCACTTCCTTGAACAAATATAACCAAGCTTGTTTTTCACTTTAGAATTTCCATTTCACCTTAGAAAGACCAAAAACGACAAAAAGTTAAGAAAGAGGTTATCTTGCACATATAGTGCACCGCACTTCATCAGCTTACGATTCCCGGATTGACAAATTAAATGCAGCAATTTAGGACACACTAAATTGACCAAAAATTTTGGCGCCGTTGCCGGGGAAGTGTAACTAGGTAGCCAATTTCTTAAAAAAAAAAAAACAAAATAATAAAAGAAGGGAAAACTCGATAACTTCTTGAAGTATGCTCTCCTCTTGCACCTAGTGTGATCTGGAGGATCAGAAAAGAGAGTTATTGGTTTAGTAATTTCTTAAGTATGCTCTCTTCTTGCACCTAGTGTGATCTGGAAGATCAGAAAGAGAATTATTAGCCCAACTTTTTTAAAAAAATAAATAAAAAAATGACATGCATAGAGCAAGAGATTCTAGGGGAAGGCTTATAGCTAAAGCCAAGAGTTCGATTTTCACAACTCCATCTTCTTCAAGGCATAGACCAGATTCACCACCATCTACCCCTAGCCTTAAGATTTTTGGAAGTCAAAGAACAGCTGAATTAGAGGATTCTCCTATACCACCTACTAAAATCCACTTAGAAAATAAAGAGACTTTCTCTCATCCTTCCTTGGTAGAAGAACTAAAGGACTATAAGGACTCTAAAGAAACTATCATGGCAGAGGAAGTAATAAATAGAGGTGGAGATAGAAGAGGAGGAGATAATGAAGATAACAATGGTGAAGGAAATGATGGTAGAAATAGGGACAATTTTCTTGGATTCCCTATAGTTGATGAGGAAACTCATGCAACAATGAAAAATATCTCACCATCTGTTCTCCCTAAATTTTATGGATTACGAAGTGAGGATCCTGAAACATTTCTATTTGAGTTTGAAGTAGTGTGCCGAACTTATGACTATATGGAAGATTCTCAAAAACTCAAATTGTTTCCTTCAACATTGAAGGGATCTGCTTTGAAATGGTTCATGGGATTAGCCACTCAATCTATCAGGACTTGGAATGATATGAAACAAAAATTTTTGGATAGATACTTGGATTATTGTATGCCCACCAATCACAAGGATGAGGTATTCAAAATGATGCAAAAAGAAGATGAAAATTTGGAAGATTTAATTGAAAGATTTCAATACAACTTGAAAAGAGCAAAGATGAGCAACTTAGATAATGAAACCTTGAAAGCCCTCCTATTAAAAGCCATTAGAGATGAATGGATAGACATTTTAAACATGATGGGGAAAGGAGACATCTCTCAACTTCCATTTCATGATATAACAGAACTATGTATTCATCTCTCAAGGGGAAAATCTAAAACTGGAAAAGGGCCTAGGGATTCTTCTCTTATTAGGGCTAACAAATCTGCAACTGGATCAGTAAGTAGGGCAGAGATTGGTAATATGCTTGATGAGTTTAAAACCGATATCTTAGGGAGTCTTAGTGAACAACTAGACACCCTTAAAATCCAAAACAAGCAGAAAGCAGAAACAGATGCTTTAGCCATCTTTTGTCCGAAATGTAGAAATAAACATGCTTTAAGGGAATGTCCCTTGGATGCAAAAGTTGTAGAAACATGTATGATTTGCTCAGAAAATCAAGAGATCAAGGATTGTCCTTCAATCCCTGGACTCAAAGCTGTTTTTCAAGAAGATCCAAATTCAGTAGAATCTCTCTGTTTTGTCGCAAGGAGACCTTGGCAGGGACAACAATCTCAAGGGTTTAATAACCCTATGAATCTTCAAACCCCACCAAATTGGACTCTTTGGCAACAACCTTGGCCCCAACATCAAAACTCATATCAGCCATGGGTACAAGGGATGCAAAATCCTTATGGGAGATTTGCTCAATTTTATCAATATCCTCCATCTTTTCAAAACCAACAAGCTCCACAATTTCCAAGCCAAAATCCACAACAACTTTCATTTCCATTTCCACAACATCAACCTTCTCAACAAAATACAAATCCTCAACTCATGCTCCCATACCAACAAAAGACAAATCAACTTCCAGCTCAGCCATTGCCAAATCCTAACAATAAGAATCCTCAGAATACTTACATGGTAGAAGGACAACAATTTCCTACCTATATGATTGCTCCTCTCAATGATGTACAACTCAGATCTGGTAGAGTTTTAGAAAAACCTTCTATAGATATTCAAGAGCAAGATACCTCTGAGGAGGACTCTCTTCAAGTCAATAAGGGTTCCGAGGAAGAATCTCTTCAAAATTCAAAAATTCAAAAAGAAAAAGAAAAGCTAACATCCACAACTCCTATAGTTGAGCAACCTGTATCTTCATCTACACCTCCTTTTCCGGAAAGACTACAAATTGATAAGGGGGTGGAAAAACAAATCTTTTTGCCTAACTATGACTTTCTAGATGAATTGAAGAATGTTTGTATCAAGATTCCATTGCTACAAGCCATTCGAGAAATTCCTATTCTAGCAAAAACCATAAAGGAGTTGAGTTTCAAAAGACCAGGAAGGAAGCCAAAGGACACAAGAAGAATCCACCTGGTAGGAAAGATTGCAGACATTATGATGGGAAAAATTACCATGCAGAAGTATGTAGATCCAGGAAGTCCAATTGTCAAGACACATATAAATGGGATAGAAATTCCAAACACATTGATTGACTTAGGGGCTGCTATCAACATTATGAGCAGACAGACTATGGAACAGTTAAAACTTCCTAACCTTCTTTTTACACCTACTTTATTGCAACTTGCAGATCGATCGGTTATTAAACCAGATGGTGTATTAGAAGATTTTTCAGTCTCCTTAGATTCTTGGGAATATCCAGTAGACTTTATGATTTTGACTCCCAAAAGTAATCTAGGAGGACATCCAATTATCTTAGGAAGACCTTGGCTGGCCACAGCTGATGCTTTTATTAGTTGTAGATCCGGAGACATGTACATTTCTAATGGTAATTCGACAAAGAAATTCAATTTGTATCCTCCTGCAAGAGCAATTACAGAAATAGGAGACAATGAATGGGTCGATGATGAGAACACTATACAACCTGTCTTTACCATTTCCGAAATTAGTGAGGATAGTCAAATTCTGAACACATTAGAAAATTTTGAGATAACTTCAGAATATGACCCCACACAATTTCAGTTGGAATCTGACATATAATATTTATCATCAAGACAAATGTCTCTCTACTCTATGGAAGAGTTTGGTAATTCTGCTTTTGAGATTTTTCCAGAAAAGACATTGAATATTAATAAACATCTGGAGAAGTCACAACAAGAAGACTTAACCAGAATCTTGCAAAAACATTCTACTGCATTTGCATGGGAGTATACTGACATGAAGGGTATTGATCCTAAGACTTGCATCCATCATATCTATATTGAGGAAAACAGTAGACCAATCAGATAACCTCAAAGAAGGATGAATCCAAATCTTAGGGAGATAGTGAAAGAAGAGCTCCAAAAACTTCTCAATGTAAACTTCATTTATCCAATTTCAAATAGCCGATGGGTTTCTCCTTTGGTTATAGTACCTAAAAAGAATGGTAAATGGAGGGTATGCATTGATTACAGGGAATTGAACAAAGCAACTTTGAAGGATCACTTTCCTTTGCCCTTTATCGATCAGGTATTAGATACATTAGCAGGCAAAAAGTACTTTTCATTTTTGGATGGTTTTAGCGGCTATAATCAAATTCAGGTAGCACCTGAAGATCAAGATAAGACCACATTTACTTGTCCATGGGGAACTTTTGCCTACCGAGTGCTTCCTTTTGGGTTATGTAATGCACCTGCAACATTCCAAAGAGCAGTACTAGGAATTTTTTCTGATCTAATCCATGATTGTGTAGAGGTTTATATGGATGATTTTACAATTTATGGTAATTCATTTGAAGAGGCATTAGAAAATTTGGAAAAAGTTCTCATAAGATGTAAAGAAACAAACCTTTCATTAAGCCATGAAAAATGCTTTATGATGTTTACTAAAGGGATTGTTTTAGGACATCATATTTCAGGAGATGGAATTAAGGTTGATAGATCAAAAGTTGAAGTCATCTCCAAGTTGCCTATTCCAAATTGTCAAAGAGATGTTAGAAGTTTTCTAGGATTTACTGGTTACTATAGAAGATTTATAGAAAACTTCACTAAAATAGCATCTCCACTCTTCAAGTTGCTTACAAAAGACTGTGAATTTAAATGGGATCCCGATTGTCAATCAGCTTTTGAAACTTTGAAAACAAGAATATCTGAAGCACCTATCTTGAGAGGACCAAATTGGAAACTTCCTTTCCATATTTCTACAGATGCTTCAGATACAGCTCTTGGAGCCGTGTTGGGTCAAAAAGATTTAATTCCTTATGCCATTTATTACACCAGTAAAAATTTGACTCCCACAGAGTTGAACTATACTGTGACTGAAAAAGAGTTCTTAGCCGTTGTTCATGCAATTAATAAGTTTAGACATTACATAACAGGCTATGAAACTTTTATTCATACTGACCATTCTGCAATTAGATATTTAATGAACAAACCTGTTACTAATGGCAAAGTGACAAGATGGCTCTTAATTTTGCAAGAATTCAATATTACTGTGTTGGATAGACCAGGAAAACAAAATACAGTAGCCGATTTCTTGTCTAGGATTCAGAATACTAAAGAAGATTCTCCTGTAGAGGATAAGTTTCCTGATGAATACTTGTTTGCAGTAACTATTAAGACCCCTTGGTATGCAGATATTGCTAACTATTTGGTTACATGGAAACTACCTTCACATTTATTTCCAAGAGAAAAACGAAAAATTATTCAGGAGAGTTCAAGATATTCATGGATTTCTAACGAATTGTTTAAAACAGGGCCAGATCTTGTGATCAGAAGATGTGTCAGGGAAGATGAAATGCCTCATATTCTTAAGGCATGTCATGATGAACCATGCGGCGGACACTTTGCGGACAAAAGGACGGCCTATAAAATCCTTTCCTTGGGATATTATTGGCCTTCTCTCTTCAAAGATGCAAAACAATATGTCAAAAGGTGGGATAGCTGCCAAAGAGTAGGGAAACCTACCCTTTCAAATGAAATGCCATTGCAAACACAGGTACTCATTGAACCCTTTGAAAAATGGGCTTTAGATTTCATTGGACCAATTAATCCACCATCGAAGCAAAAGAAGCATATATTGGTTTGCACTGATTATGTTACTAAATGGGTAGAAGCTAAAGCATTAGTATCTGCTACTGAAAATTCAGTTGTTCATTTTCTTTATGAGGATATTTTTACTCGCTTTGGTGTTCCAAGAGAAATTGTAACAGATCAGGGGAGCCAATTCACATCAAATTTTGTGGAGAAGTTGATGGAAGAATACAAAATCAAGCACAGAAGATCTACTCCTTACCATCCACAAGCAAATGGTCAAGTGGAGTCCACAAACAAAGTTCTTGAAAGTATCATCACCAAAACTGTTCATCTACATAGAAGAGATTGGGCGGAAAGGCTTCCAGAAGCCTTGTGGGCCTACAGAACTACATGGAGGAATACAACAGGACATTCTCCCTATGAACTTGTTTATGGGAAAGAAGTATTGTTCCCCATTGAGTTCCAAGTCAAGACCTTCAAGATAGCAGTTCAATTGGGAATGGACTTATCAGAAGCCCAAAAGCATAGAATGGAGCAATTGAATGAGCTAGATGAGATCAGACAAGAAGCAATTCTAAGAACTGATCTAGTTCAATATCAAATAGCTAAATGGCATGACAAGTATATCAAAGAGAAGAAGTTTCAAGAAGGAGATTGGGCATTGTTATTTGACTCCAAGTTTAAAGATTTTCAAGGGAAATTTCAGACTCATTGGCTTGGGCCATATGAGATTGACAAGATCTTTAACAATGGAGCTGTAAGAATCAAGACCATCGATGAGTTTCAAACTCCTCTTATAGTGAATGGCCATAGATTGAAAGTTTATCATAAGCCACTCTCTAAAGAGGATTTTGTCAAGTTGTTTCAAGAAAGTTCTGCAATCAGGCTGGTACAGAAGAATTCTTCTTCTCCACCAGCCTAGCTTTTGTTTTTCAAGTTAAAAAAAAATAAAAAATAAAAAATAAAAAAATAAAAAAAAATGGTATAAGCCTGAAAACCAATCATTGATTGGCAGTCTTATACAGAAAATATGGGGTGAAAATCAGGGACACCTGACACTCTATATTTTCCAAAAAAAAAAAATTTGTCTTTCATTTCATTTCATCTCACCACCCACTCCATTTCATTCCACTTCATTTCATTTCATTTCATTTTATTTCACTTCATTCCACTTCATTCCATCCATTCCATCAATAAAAATCTTTTTATGACCATTTCCACCTGGTCATTTGTCACTTGTTCATTTCTATTTCAGCCAAGTAATAGTTGTGTCAGTTTCCGCAGCTGACATCTGTTTCCGCAGCTGACTCCAGTTTCCGCAGCCAGGAGCAGATTCCGCAGCTACTACTACTCTGTTTTCAAAAAGAATGTACAGTTAGTTGTTATTTTCATAAATTATGAAATAAAATGCAGGAGAGGATCAATGGGACGTTCAAGACACTAATGAAGATCAATCAGTTGAAGACCAAGGGCAAAAGCAAGGATTCCAAACGTATGAATAAAGTTTATTTCAAATAGTATCGAAAAACACATTTTTATGTAATTTTAAACTATGAGCTCTACCCATAACGCGCAATGATTATATTGACAGTCCCGTAACCTTCCACGATCTCTATGTTATCCTCTTGCATTTATTCACAAACGGTTTCATCATTGAAATTTCGACTCTCACTCATGTTCAAATATCCCACCGTAGATAATGATACGTATTTGAGTTGACAAAGGACTCTTACAAGCCGCATAACTTCATAATCATTGATTGAAACGTGTTTATATTTATTACACAGCCACCAAAATTCAAAATGTGGCCGAATGCATTATACTTTGTTAACCTCTTTGTCGTGTCTCTGTCGTGTTTACAAAACCCCACTCTACTCATTCTCACTCCCTGTTTCACTCCATTTCGTTCCTTTTGCTCACTCTCACTCCCGTATATCTACCCACAGTCTTACTCTATTCTGTTTATGGTACTCATTTCCATTTTATGATAACATCCCCACAGTATTGTGCTCGATCTTGTGTATTCCATCGTTCCATTTCCACTTAAACCCTCACAGAGGCAAGCCTGTGAAGCACAGAGAAGTAAAATGGGAAAATTATTAAGGGCAGAGCCGGAAGGACCGAAGTTTATAGAGGGATTTCCACAAGCAAAAGAGATGTTGAGAAAAGCTAAATGGCTGCGTTTTATTCAGAAATTCAGGGGTTACCACAGAGAAGTTACCAAAGCGTTTGCAAGATCATTTGATGGCTCGGAAGCAAAAGTGGGAGACCTCAAGTTTTTGGTCAATGAAGCATCAATAGCAACAGCCACAGAGCTTCTTCAGGAAGGAGAACGTTGGTTCAAAAATAAAAGTATCAGTGATGAGGCATGGAGAACAATCCTACGGAATCAAGGTATGGATATCACCGTTTTTAAAAGAGGCATCCCTGTATATGCAATAAAAGATGAATGGGCCACTTTACTACTCATTGTTCAGAAATTTATTACATGTGAAGGCCGTTTTGGCTCTATGTACATGTATCATACTAGGCTATTGATGAATTTTTTTGAAAACCAAACTCTCAATCTTCCTTATTTCCTATTCAATAGCTTGAAGAAAATGGCTGTGACTGTGCAAAAACACCTAGGAGATGTAGAGCCTCATTTATATCACCATGGGATTATAAAAATTCTGATTGAAAAGGAGCTAAAGGAAAGAAAAGATACATGGGAACAGTTCCTAGTTAGAAACTTCTTTGAAGAACCTCAGGAAATTCCTGAAGGTAATCCAATTAGAAGGAGTAGAAGAAAGAAAATAAATGTTGAAACCCAAGTTGCTCCTACACAGGAAATTCCCGCAGCTAGCACAGCAAAAAGAAGTAGAGGGAAAAGAACAGTAGATGAAATCCAAGATACTTCTACTACTACTATGAAGAAAACTGATAGGAAAGAGAGATTGGTAAAAAGGAAGAAGAAGGAAATTAAAGCTAAGAAGCCAACAATACCAAAAGGGAAAGAAATTATTGAGGCTGTCCATAAAACTTCTTCTTCTGAAGAAGAAGATCACCAAATTCTATCTGAAAGATTAATTTTTCTTCAAAAACAGGCATCTCTATCCAAGAAGGCAAAAACAGGAAAACAAGAACAAAAGGGTAGTGTACCACAGCATGTGAGGAGAAGCAGCAGGCTTAAGGGAAAACTGAGAAAAACACAAATTAAAGGTCCTCATTTCATTGATTTGGGTGAAGAGACATCTGAACAGTCTCCAACCGACCATAGTCCATTTCAGTCAGTTAGTGAACCTGACTCCTTTCACTCCCAATCAGACAATGAGTGTACTCCATCTTATTCTCAGCAAAATATTGATGTAAGTTCTCCTCGGCCAGATTTTGAACATAATTCTCCCTTGCAACACTTTGGGGACAGCCCAATGAAAAAGACACCGGAAGTAGACCCCAAACAGCAGAAGGTATATGACTATATAGAATCCTTGGAGAAGGCAGCCACAGGCCCAAGTACCTCTTCTATTCAGCCTCATACATTGCAGGATGATTTGGTTCAGTCATTAAAACAGGATATTTTTGAGCTTGAGCTTTTGAATCGGCATATCAAAAATGAAAATGAAACACTCAAAGAGCAAGGCAAACTGGACAATATTATCCATGACAATACTATGTTACATTTGGGTATTTGGCAAAAGAAGAATAAGAAGCTAAAAAGGAAATGCCAAAAATTGAGCAGAGCACTTGTGAATATCAAATTTAGGTGCCTCATGAAGAAACCCAGAATGATGGCAGTACCAAAGAAGAAGAGAAGGGGGTTAGATGTGCTGGCTGAAGTTTCAAGGCACATGAATTGAACAAAGAGTATCAAATTTTGGTTGCATGAGGACATGCAACACCTTCACAGTGGGGGTATGTTGAGTCCCGAATTTGCCTCTTGTCCATACACTTTTCCATATCTTTTTCACTCACCTAAACCTCCAAAATTGTCAATATCATGTGCAAAAGGGTATCTAACATGGTTTTTAATTATGTTTGTGTGTTTTCTATTTGATTTAGATTTTGTTCATACAACTGCGGAAACTTGCCACTTTCCGCAGCTGCTGCAACTTTCCGCAGCTATTTTGTGGAAATCTATGCTACAGGTGTCTACGAAGGAAACGAGCCACATGGGCAGGCTAGGAATGACGAGGACATGGTTCGTGTCCTATTGGTTCAAGTAAATTCGTCAAAGAAAGCCGCGGTCAAAGCCATCCACGTGGAAGTCAACTATGGAGTTCTATGTCGGCTGGACTTTGTTTCGTGGCATATAAACATCCATACGGCCGTTTCTAAGCTTGCAGAGGTTAATTGACATCTGTGCAAAGTTCTGGAGTTGAATTCAAGCACCCACCTTCCATAGATCCGTTTTCCAACATGGCCATACTCCTATATCCGTGGCCTTAGTGGTCTACGTGTTGGCTGCTATCATAAACTTCAGGAGACAGTTACAGTTTATTGCTTTATATAGAGCGTTTGCATACGCACGTAGAGTTAGTTGTTGAGTTGTTAGTTGATAGTTGATGTGCGTACTCTGTTATGTTAGCTTTGTAGTGATTACGCTGCCTTGAGCCGTAATACTACCAGTCTGTAATGAACTGCTTTTTAATGTGAAAAGACTTTGTTTTCAACTTAATTCGTGTTTGAGGATCGTACCAAAGCTGTGTAGAGGGCCCTTGCTCAGCCGAGGTTCTGTGTATTAATGTATATATATTTCATTTCATTTCTTTAAAAAGTCATTGTATCATAATCCATTACATGTTCATATTTCATAGTTGTTTCATTTCTGTTCATACATTTCTATAATTTCCATTGTATTCTTTTCTTTCATGTTTTTATGATTGTTAAATCACTGATCAGTTTTCTTGTGCAGGTTTTAGGTAGACAGCCCGGGCATTCTCATAGTATTTTGGCTAATGATATGAGACTAACATTATTCTGCTGCTAGTTTCCTTTTCATAGCATTTGTTTAACTTCAGTCTTGCTTTGTACATTTCAGTTTTGTTTATCTGATTCAGTAGTTAAATTTAAATATATTAAGCCGCTCATAGTGTCTTCAGTTGCCTCCGAAAGCCACAGCTGGACTGATGGTGAGGGACTGCATGATGAAATGTGTAGTTTAGTATTAGTTTCTTTTCTGCAAAATTAGATATATTAAGCTGCTCATAGCGTCTTCAGTTACCTCCGAAAGCCACAGCTGGACTGATGGTGAGGGGCTGCATTATGAAATGTGTAGTTTAGTATTATTTTCTTTTCTGCAAACTTAGATATATTAAATCATGTATGACATCTTCAGTTGCCTCCGAAAGCCACAGCTGGACTGATGGCGAGGGATTGAATCATGTGTGTATGGTTTAGTATTAGTTTACTTACTGCGAATTAAATATCAGTTACACAAGTTGTTTATGATTACTTCCGCAAGTCATAGCTGGTCTAATGATGAAGGGTCAGAAAATGAATTGATGTAATCAGATTTAGATTTATTTCATTGCAATTTTGAATTTCCATAAGCGTAGTTTCTTTTGTGTTCAGTTGGCAGCAAGAATAGTTTAGTTTTCATGTTCACTAGTTTCCTGTTTTGATTCATTAGATTAGCAACACCTTTTCATTTCAGCAGTACACTTTTACTTTCTTTTAAGTTTTGTCATTGTAATTTCAATTTTCTTTTAAAGTTTCAAGATTGGTAAATCATTATAGGGGATATCACTTCCTTGAACAAATATAACCAAGCTTGTTTTTCACTTTAGAATTTCCATTTCACCTTAGAAAGACCAAAAACGACAAAAAGTTAAGAAAGAGGTTATCTTGCACATATAGTGCGCCGTACTTCATCAGCTTACGATTCCCGGATTGACAATTAAATGCAGCAATTTAGGACACACTAAATTGACCAAAATGTATTCCAATATGAGTTTCACATTATTGACAGTGCTTCTTTTTGCAGCATCCATCCCATTTGATTTTCTATCAAATTTCTTCAGAGATCTTTAGCGTATTCCAAATTAAATATTGTGACTCTTATATACAATTTGAGGTCGATTGGAAAAATCGATACCATTCCACATCACTCCCTTTCATCATCATCTCATAGCTTCCTTGACCTGTTTGACCCCATAGCCCAATTGATCTGACTTCTTGTTACCTGTTTTATGTCTTTGATCAGTTTATCCCTCACAAACTTAAAAAACTAAAAAACCAAAAAACTCACTTCATATAACTAGTCAATATCGTAACACCATAAGCATAAGCTAAACACACCTGACAATAACATGCATATGAGAGGAGTCTTCCTGAGGTCTGGGAATAGTCCTGGGCTTGTTTGGATGCTGGATGTTACATCACATAAGTCACGAACTCTGGGCCAAATCATGGACATTAACATTGAGGTCTGCATTCAAACAACTGAGAGGGGGTATCCCTCTTCTCAGCCTTCACTTCCCCTCACGCTTGACTCTCTGGAGGAGAGCTTTCCCGGTCCACCTAACGGAGTTGGATTTCGCTCAATTAATCAACTTCTATGTTTTATTTGAGCGGCCTTGGAGAGTTAACTCTCCACTCACCTAATCCAAGGCCCTACAACCTAGCTAGTTGGTGTATGACACTTAATAAAAACTTGCTAGTTGCTTTTAAATTATAGCGCTTATTTTAATCGGCTGTTATGTTAAGTCAAAGGGATACGAAAATGAAACTTGTGGTGTTTTGACGCAGAAAAGAAATTAATAAAAACCAAACTACATGCAAATGCAGTAATTGTCTTTCGATGAAAAGCAATTTCTACACGGGTTCTAGGAGACTAAAATTTTTTATTTATCTTCTCAGATAACAAACTCACACTCGCAAAAACTATGAAAAAGACTAAATGCTTAAGTGCACCTAATGCAAATGACTAAGAGCATGCAAATTCTAAGATGAAAAATCTACTAAAGCAGAGATAAATTTCCCAAATATCCTTCAGTTTTATCTCTTTTTGATTGTCCACAAAACTAGTTCCCAAGAGTAGAAACTCTCAATATGGAGACATCAAAATATGCTTGAAAACAAGAGGAAGAAACTAATGACAATTCCTTTCCAAAATCAAGTCAAAAACCAAAGGCAAGAAATCTCAACAAAGTTTCAACAGATATAACGAAATGAAAAAAAAATGCAAAACAAAAGCGAACACCAAAACAAAATGTTTTTTGAGCTTTTGAATTTTATAAAAAGAAGAGCTCGAAAAGACCAAGAAAAACTATCAAATCCCAAGCCAAACAACTCTGAATTTCAAGAAAAACTTCCAAAACGCTCCAAGTCTTATAGGGCTACTTAGTAGCAAGATTTATATGAGCAAAAGAAGACAAGAAACTCAGTCACTCAGCCTAGAAGAATAGTACAACCTTGCAGCAAACAAAAACTTCAAAGAACCAAGAAAGACTCTTCAAAAATTGCAACAAGACCTAGTCAACTGAACTCAAGAAAACCAATCACAAAATGGGCAAAAATCGAAGTGCAAAGCAAGACACAAAGGTAGGAAAGAGTAAATGAGCAGAGGCTCTCTGTTCTGATAAAGCAGAACAGCCAAGAATCCCCAGGAAGAGATCTTGGTACTCGACCCAGAAATGCAAGCACAAGAAACAAGATTTGCCAGATAAGCTAGTTTTCAACCAAACAAGAGAGAGAAAAGACCCAAGACCACTTTCAACACAATCCAGAGGATATAAAGACACTACAGGAACAGGCCTCCACAGGCAGACAAGACTAAGAAGTCAAGAAACCTAAAATTTCAAAATTGACCCAGAAATACGCGACTTGACAGTTTTGAAACAAGCGTGCATATGCGACTGTGTTAAAGGAAACCTGCGTATACACGAATCCCTTTAACAAAAAATGCGTGTATACGCGTCTTTGTGTAGACAAACCCGCATATGAAAAGGTAAATAATAAAATTTAAAAAAGATCAAGCCTGGATAAGGAACCAGGTCTTCAGTCTGACTGAGAAAGAGTTAACTGGACTGGAAATAGAAGTTAAAACTGTTGGAAACCTTTCAAACAGCTGAAACCACCCAACAGGGGAATCACAAGAATGTGGTCCCCAGCAGAGTCGCCAGTTCTGTTTCGGGGAAAAACACCCTAGAGGTTTGTTGGGTCAAAACCTCCACAGATCAGGGCATGCTATTCAGAAGGACTCACACACAACCATACTTGAATGCTAAAAACTAGATAACAACGATAGTAGAACTCACCCGTAGTCCTACGTTCGATGTAGATCCCGCGGGGTCCAAACCCCCAGCAACCCTTCTTCCTCCTTCAACCTGGAAAACAAGAAAGAACATGCACGGAAACCTAGTTGTACAACATATATTTCTCCTAAACGTTAGTGTAATCCATGTGAAATATGATATAAACGATAATAAATGCTTAATAATCAATCTTTTCACATATACAAATAGATACTAACACAGAAGTTCAGGAACAAGATGGTTCTTCATTATTACGAACAGCATGTACAAAAGTAAAGAGTGGAGAGATCACCTGAATCCTTCCACGATCTTCGAGCAGACCGTCGTCCGGATCCGTCCCGCCCTTGCCTCACTAAGATACTTTCAAGACTTGTGCACTCGAGATGGCATATAAACGGATGAACATCTCTAGGAAACAAGGGTTTCCTGTATAAATCTGGGAAAGTGCAGGAGGCACGGGAATTCAGACTTGAATTGGGATTCCAACAGAGTATAATGTCTATACAATTTCTCTCTCCCTTAGGCCATGCACATGAGGGGCTTTTATACTCCCTCAAAGTAGTTTCAGTCAGTTGGAAACAGTTGGCCATGTACTGGGGTGGTTGAACTACTGGAGTAACCATCAACCCAGTCCGAAAATAGGGAATTTATATATTTTTTAATGGTTTTAATGGCATACGCGGAAAATTACATGTGGACTCGCGTATACACGCGGAAAAGTCTGGGCATACCCGCGTATGGGAATTTTAACACTGTTTTTTAGTGAATTTGTTCAAGTCTGTAGGAATGGGTGCCCAAAGCCATAAAAGCAATCATAAATCATATGAAGGTGAAAATGATGCTATAACACAGGATTATTCTAGGAAGTAGATCTTAGCATATAAAACTCACTACTTCACTCAAATATGAAAATGCTCAATTTTTTTCTCAAATAAAACCCGTTAGTATCTCGCATTTGGCCGGGACAGAGCCAAATGACGATGTAACATCAAACCAAGCTTTGGAGCCCAAGGACCTAGCCTTCCTGGACTCAGAGAGGGCTCTCTCTATTATATGTAAAAGATATCGGTGTGTTTGCTTATGTTGTTCTGATATTAGGCTAGTTATGAAGTGAGTTTTTGATTTTTTGGTTTTTTAAGTTTGTGAGGGATAAAACTGATCAAAGATATAAACTGGATAACAAGATGTAGATAAACTGGGTTATGGGGTCAAAAAGGTCAAGGAAGCTATCAGATGATGATGTAAGGCTGCTGTAGGGCCGATTTGATTCAAGGTAGAAAGGATCTTTGGGAAAAATGGAGTAAATGGACATCAAGTTTGTGAATAACAAAGAGTTTCAAGTATCACTGGTTTAATAGATAACATAAACATGGTAAAGAAAACCCTTAATCATGCAACATGTAACTATAAACTAATCAACACATCGAAACAAACATTCCAGCCATGCATAGAAGTATAAGACCCTCTAACTTTGGGAAATGGCTATCAGACTTTGGGGAAAACACATAAGATGGACTAACAACTCAAAATACTATGTCGGAATGCCTAAACACAGTCTTTAAGTTATTGGGCACTTTGACAAACAAGCTTTCATAGTTTTAGGCAAAGGGCTAGATCGGGACTAGGCCTCCTTGGTTCAACAAGATGATAAACTAATCAGTCAAAGAGATAGTTTCATGGATAGAACTATGGACAGTTATAGGTAAGCAGGGCACACCATACATCCTACTCAACATGCATAGAACTTATGAATAAAACTAGCAACAGTATCCTTAAGTTACTAAAGAGCAATTAAGAATTCTTTAGTATAACTAAGGAAGAAGAAAACACAAAGCTATGAAGATTCAGGAAATTTGAGGTGCCTCCATGGGCATATCTCAAACTTAATCTCTACTGATCTATAGTAGCAAGAAGCATGTATCATGAATGAAAACTCGACGAGAACAACAAAGCAAGAAACACTATACCATTCTACCATGTCATGGAATCCATCAACAACCCTTCATCATTCATCAAAAGCATCCAAGAGGCAGTCCAAAATCATAACACAAGTATGTTCTTCAAAGCTCATATGACCAATATATTGATTCTTCTCTCAAGTTCAGCCTCGTTTTACAATGAATCCTTGTGGAATAAATAGGCTCAAGTGAGGAAAACCTCATGGTGCAACTAGCTATCCCATTGGCCTAATCAAAATATCTAAACTTGTCCTTGAGGCTTTGCAAAGCCCAAGTCACAAAATATCCCATAAAATATCTAAAAAAATGCTAAAAATGGGAATTATATTGACTTTACATCATTTTCCAAGTGTAAAAATAGCTAAACGCACATTTGGAAAAAGCAGATTTTTGAGGTTCAAAAATTGCAAAAATACTTCAAATTTATATCAGAAAAAGGTCCCCTGACTTGCTGGAGACAATTGGCAGCCTTCCCAATGTCGAAACAAGGCTCATGATAGCTCGTTGGAAATATTTATGTGTCTACTTTCCGGCGCAACTGAAATCACCTCAATCTGATGCCTGGAAGTCCTCCAAATCTGTACCTGTGTGTAAAAAGCCAGGAAATAGCAGACTGCTGATATGACGGGCATAATGTGCAAAAAGTGAGCATTTTTCGCCGTTTTGAGGGGGCGAATGATCTCCAAATGCTCTGAAAATCGCTGAGGACCTGCTCATAGAATTATGGCATCAAATGGTATCATCCTCCTTACTTGAAAAATCCTCAAACTGAAATGGCGAAATTATGAGTTTTCGACCAAAAACCCAAAAAATGCCAAAAAACAAAAAGTTGTCGAAATGGGCCCAAAATTGGCATTCATGACCCTCAGGGGTCCCTAGCAAGATGCTCCAAAGCTGAGGCCAAAATATCAAGAGCTAATGTGATTTTCTCCTCTTTCCGTGCCGGGCGCTTCCCCTTTGCCTTCTTCAATTTCTCTTGGGCTGCCTTTAGTTTGCGCCGGGCAAACTGATTCAACTTTTGAAAGTGATGTGTCCTCTTCCTTTGCAGCTCTAGATCTCTGTTTGCTCTTTCAAGTTTCATCTCCAAGTGTTTGTTGGCTCTTTCAAGCCATGCCTCTTTGTTTTCTTCAATTTCCCGCTCAAGGAGTGCAGTGAGAGGAAAGGCTTGGAGATGGGCTTGTTCTTCTTCTTTCTGCTTTTCCAAGGCTCTTTTAAGCCCTATGGTCCTAGGCCTCTTCCGCCTAGGCTGGTCTTCCTCTTCTTCCTCATCAAACTCACCAATGAGTTCTTCTATCCTTGCTTGCACCTTAGCTGCCTCATTCTTATATTTGATCGCCCGTGCTTCATGAACAGCTGTGTGAACATTCATTTGTTTGTTTTGAATCTCTAAGAAGTGGTTGAAGTTCCTTGCCCTTTGAAGATCCTCCTCTAATGCCTCAATTTTCCCCTCTTTATGAATTAGGAGGTTTCAAGAAGGCGGGCCTCATTATCACTGTCATCGCATTGGATTGGGATGACAGCTAATGCACCTCCATGTTTTGTACTTTCTCCAACTTTGCTTTTCCCTTTGAAGGCCAATCTCGCACTTTTCCTCCTTGGCATGCTAGTAGGTGTCCTTTTGGGCGATTTTCTCTTGCTAGGAACAACCTTTGTCTTTTTTGGAGTGGCAGCCTTAGACCCTTTCTTGCTTGTTGTGCTGAGCTTTGCTCTTTTGGGAGGAGGAGACACAACTGATTTACCCTTGACATCTTCTTGAAATTTCTGCTCTCCTTGAGGCTACTGGATGTCTTCCTCTTGCTGTTTACTTTGCTGCCCCTGTTCGCCAACCTCAATTTTTCGTTCTGCTTCAATGCCTTGTTCAATTTGTGTTTCAACTCGCTGCTCTTTTTCATCAAAATCAAGTTGTTGCTGTGCTTGGTTTTCTTACTCATTTGGTGGCTCAAGATGTGGCTCAATTTCCTGCCCAACCTACTGTTCTTCCTCTTGTACCTGATGTTCATCATCTTCTGTTTACTGCTGACCTTCTCCACTATCCTGCTGCTGTCCCTCATCTTCTGTTTGCTGTTTTTCATCCCTTTCCTCTTGCTATTGTTCATCCTTTTCCTCTTGCTGCTGACCTTTCTCTTCTTGCTGTTTACTCCCCTCTCCTTCTTCCTGTTGTCCTGGCTGTCCTGTAGTCATTCTGAGCCTTCTAGGAGTAGGCCTGCTGGACAAAGGTACCGGGCGATGGATAGGCTGAGTGGGAGACACATGGACAGGAGGAACAGTAGAGAAATCTGGATGACTGATGAATACATCCCATGGAACCTCTTTTTTCTCTAGCTGGTGTAGGAAGATAATCTTGATCAGAGAATGATGGAAAAGGGAAGGTATTTGCAGAGGTGGGGCCTTCTTCTGGACAGTAGATGCCATCTTCTCGATGCTCTTGAATAAAAAGTAAGGGAGGTTTAGTTGCCTGTTTCTAGTAAAATGCATCAATAATCGGACATGGTAGGCATAAACTCGATCAAACCTCCCTTCACAAGTGAAATATTTCATTATGACTTTCATAAGAGGAGCATAGTTGTCAAGGAGATATGAAAAAGGGAAAATAGCAGTGAGAGCATCTCTATGCTCAGGCTTGATGAAAGGTTTGTAATCTTCTAAGTCAAGATGAGCCTGTTTGAACCATTTTTCTCCATGATATGGAATCTTGGTGGCCTTGGACACATACCTTGGAGAAATCTTGAAATCAAGACCTGCCACTTGGAAATGTTTTTCTTTGAATCTCAGGGCGCACAAGTGTGTTAATGGCGAAAAACTTTTGACCTCTTCTATCTTCTGGCAGAAATCTAGGCAACCTACTTCATGGAAGTTGAAAAGGATGGATGGATGAGAATTAACCTCTTCTGTAGAGATTGGCTCATATCTTTTATGCGGACCGCTCCTGCTGTCTTTCCTTGGAGGCATTTTGACCTAAATGGGCTCTTGAAGAAACAAACTGCTTTACTATGTGTAAACTGCCTTCTTGGAGTCAAACTGTGTCAATTCACTGTTTTTTATAGAGAGACAATGTATTTGGATGATTGCACACTGTTTCCTTACAATACAAAGAACCCTTGCTCTTTCAGAAAAAGGCCTTCTACCTTGAATGTACCTCAGCTAGGCAGATTTCTCAATAAGAGACCAAACAGTGGAATGAAGGACAGACTGTTAGGAGGAATTTGCTGTGAGAAGTGTCAAAATCACCTTGTTCTTGTGAAGTTTTAGAGGTCAATCAACACATCTGTATCTTTGCCCAAGGTAGACTTTGCAATCATTAACAACCTGCTTTTCTTAGTGTGCCAATCACTCAACAAACTTGCATATGGTACAATCAACCATTAGTATTATTAGACAGTCAATATCACAGTTCTGAACAAGGTGACAGAGTAAAAGTGCTCCAACAGTTCAACCAAGCCCGCAATAGTCTTCTCTTTTCAAAATAACTAGGACCTCTTATCAATGTAACACCCCTGGCTATGTAGGAAACATCCCTTGCTTCTATCTGAACATCCACTTATCAAACCAGCTCAAAGACCAAAAGTCAGTCAAGCAACTGCACAGTGAAAACTATCTTTTTATGAGGAGCAGGAGCAACTTTACCCTGTGGTCTTTCAACTTATAAACTTCTCTTTTGACAAAAACCCTTTCTCCTACTATACTTCACTGTTCTCTATATGTATGTCACTCCATTAAACAGAAACATACTCATAAAGTTAACCCCAGTGTGAGCATACAGTCAAATTCACAGTTAGAACAGAGGTAACAGGGTTTAAAAAGCTCCAAAAGCTTAAGCAGAGGCTGTAAGAGTTTCCTCTTTTCAAAATAATCAAGGCCTCTTTCAATATAGAATACCAGTCATCCTTGGAAGAATGCCTTTATGACCTCTGAAAATCCACTTGACAGTGAGCTTTTGAAGAACAGAAAAACAGTCACAGAGTATACAGTAAACAACTGTCTTTTAGGTGGTTGAGTAGGGTAACCTTGCCCTATGGTGTTTTAAAGAAATAACACACCCTTGCTCTTGATTAATCACAAGGTGAAAACACAAAGTTTTTAACTTAATCACAATTTCTTTCCCGTAGGCACTTTAATAGTACATTCACTACTCCAGCATAGTTTTTATCAATGGATATTTCACAGAAAGACACAGTTTATAGCTATGATGGCAGGGTTTTAAAAAGCTTTGTATGCTGTGGTAACAAGGACTTATGGTGGTTCAATGTTGAACAACTCCCTTTTGACCAAAAACTTAACCCTCGTTTGGTTTTGACAAACACAGTGATTCTTCTACCCAACAGATTTTTAAGATGTCAAAGATGCACGTGGAATACCTTGAGATTTGAATGTCAATGGTTGGCTGGTCGCTTGAATGGATTTGGAGCACCTTTGGAGGCGTTTGAGATCATCAAAAGACGCGCAGCACGTTTACATGAAAGAACGTCGCGCAATTGGCCAACCAGGTGGCCTGTTGGGTCGGCCGGGTGCCGTGTACAGGCATGTCGCGCGACCGTTGAGCGCCTGTGCAAAAAGCCGCCTGAGCGCGTCGCGCAAAGTTCCAGGCGCGTCGCGCGGCCACAAACAAACATAAATTCTTTCAAATTGCTCAAAAACTGTTTTGATGTTTGGAGATTGCAGAGGCAAACTCAACTTCTTGCTTGGTGTATTGAAAATGAAAGCTTTGACCTTCGACCCCACATTCTTTAATATGTCAAACCCCCAACGGTCAGTTTGTTTTTTGAAACAAAATAATGAACCTTCGACCATCACTTGCAAAGGTTTCACAGCTTTTGACCTTCTTCAATAAGACCTTTAGGTGTATTTGTAACTTGGGTTCGGCAACGATGCATGCAGTGGAGATTTTAATGTTTTTGGACCATGCTAATCATAAATGAACCTTTTTACAAACAACAAATATAGTTCGAAGGATCAAAAAACTCTGTTTCACTTATACACATGGTTCTGAAGAATAATTCCTGTTTGGCTTTGTCTCTCTGGTGACCATTTAACACAGCAACTTCAAATTTGAAAAATAACCTAATGACCTTCAGACCATATCTGCCACTGTGTTAATAATGCTGGTGATATTCATTATGTAAAGTAACCCCACTTTAAAACTGTCAAGAAGATACTGAAGACTACTTTGCTATTTGAATGAGTAGGGTTTGTATTTTCAACTTGTTTGGACAGTTTCTGTCTCCAACTTGCTCCTTCACCTCCTTCTCAATGCAGGTGCCCGTATTTTCTAACATTATTTGGATTTAGTCATGGCTCTGTGATTTAAGAAAAGCGCCTCTTTTCAAAATACTTTCTTGCTTATATCATTTATGATATCTCTGTCTTTTTAAATAATGAAGAAGCTGTATTTGTTTCAAACCTTCCAAACCCTGACAGTCTATCAAAACAACTTTCTTGCCTATTAGGAACAATAGTCTAACTTGTAAGGCCTTTTTACAATGTCTTTTTGGGAACTAATCTTGAATTGACTCCCATCATTTTTGATGTATATCTGAAAGGAGAATTTTAAGAACCAGGAAGAACAGGTCCCTTTGAAACATAGTTAGCATTTCCTTTGACCAGTGCATTGATCCTTTTTTGTAACAGAATCATTCCAAGGTTCAAATCTGTCCACTGCTTGACACTTTTGGTGATATTTTTAACAAGGAAAACCACCCAAGACTGTTGAAGAGCATTGAAAGCTGTTTTGTCATTTTAAAAGGAGGTGGTCTGTCTTCTTCCAACTTGATTGATAGTTTCTGCTTCCAAGTGATTTATAAGCTCCTTCTTTGATTGTAAGTGCCATCTTTTAGTTGCATCTATTCATACTATCTTTCTCTGTTTACTTGAAAGGAACTCTTTTAGACCTCTTGGAATGTGACAGTGAGGTGTTATTTGACCCCTTCTCCTAAGGAAACTGCCCCTTTTTGTATCAAGGGCATGCATATTCAAATTGTCTCCTGTCCACTATGATGTATAGTTTGAAAGATATTTCCCTATGAGCAGGAAAACCAATACCTTTTGAAACATAAACACCATCTGTTGCCTGTGTAATGACTTTTTCTTTCCTTCTTTGTCTCTTTCCACTGCATCTTTGACCAATCAGTCTTAAAAACAGTCAATGCCTTGGCCATTTGCTCATGAATGAAGGAGGCCCTTTACTTGGCAAAGTGTCTGAAGA